>CAUYUJ010016094.1:287251-319016 GCA_963575745.1 Prorocentrum cordatum | reverse complement strand
ACACACACAGGGACACACACAGAGACACACACAGAGACACACACAGAGACACACACAGAGACACACACAGAGACACACACAGAGACACACACAGAGACACACACAGAGACACACACAGAGACACACACAGAGACACACACAGAGACACACACAGAGACACACACAGAGACACACACAGAGACACACACGGAGACACACACAGAGACACACACAGAGACACACACAGAGACACACACAGACACACACACACAGACACACACACAGACACACACACAGACACACACAGACACACACACAGACACACACACAGACACACACAGACACACACACAGAAACACACAGACACACACACAGACACAGACACACACAGACACAGACACACACAGACACACACACAGACACACAGACACACACACACAGCCTTTTCCACATGTCGCATCACGCGGCGTTGACCATACAGAGATGGCACCACATGGATTGCACCACACAACTTTCGCCAACTATGGCTGGCAACACGTAGGTTGGACACAGCCTGCAACGCACTCGTGGCACATGCAGGGTGAACACAAGCCCACTGGTCGAAGTCCACGCTGGTTGACACTGCTCGCTTGTTGCGTACCGCGGCTCACGGGCCCTCGTCACAGGACTGACAAAGGGGGAGGGGGCCATGTGGTCATCCCACGCTAGCACGAACGCACCTGCGATTCGCCCTGGCTCCACGCCATCCGGGCGTGCCGGCCTCGGCGGCCTGGTCACGGGCGTGGTCTGATCGGGACGGTGGTGGTGGTGGTGACGGCGGCCCCAGCGACGAGGACGAGCTTTTCGCGACGCCTCCTCTTTCAATGCGTTCTGAAATTAGCATGTGGCCGGGCAGAGTAACGCGTGCGTCTCTCGGCAACCGCAAGCAACTGGGCAGATGGCCGTTATTGGCCGGAAGCCGTACGAGTTGGTCTCCTCGCACAGGTTCCCGAACTGCCACGGAGCGGGATCCAACGGGTCGTAGGCTACCATGGCCGCGACAGCTCCAGCGCAACCGATGCCGTACAGGGCGTTGAACATTTCCTCTGTCACTTCTGCCAAGAACTCTGGCGGCCAGCCCGTTACGAGCACACCCCACGCGTAGGTTTGCAGCATGTCGACCCCCTGGGTCGCCATGGGGGGGAGCGGCCCTGAGGAAAACGGGCCCTGGACCTCAGGGCTTCCCCCGATATAAGTTCTTCATACGAAATCATCTGGACTGGACAATCCTCGGGCCCAGGAAGGACCCCAGGAGGCCGAAAACGCTGAAAACATGCAGGACCCCTTTGGCCTCAGGACCCCTCTTCCTCACGGCGACCTGGTACCAATCTGTCCCATTGTAGATCCGCGGCTGTTCTGGGGTCCAGTCCGAACAGGTGATCTCGCGAAGCTTCTGCAACCACCGCTCCCCGCTGGTGCAGGAGCGGGGACAGCCGTGCTCTGGGGTGAAGAGGGCGATGGCGCTGGCAGGGTGATCGCAGCCGCAGGTCTCGGGGCAGAACTGCCTGGCGCGAGTGCCCAGGGTGCTCTCCTCGCCACACACGGGCTGCACGTCCGCGCAGGAGCGGAAGGGCCCTTCCCACGCCCCAAAATCGTTCCCGACATCGCCCTCGCTTCCCTTACTTCTCGCAAACTCGATGGAGTCGAGTATGTCCGTGAGGGTCGCCCAGACCTCCGAGCCCGGGTAGTCCAGGTCTACGCATAACACGTTCAACTCGAAGGTAGAAGCTTCCACGTCCTGAAGAACCCTGCCCTCCACCGTGTGCCGGCTACCTTTGAAGCCGTACGCCAAGTCGGTTAAGGAACGTTCGAAAACGGTCGCCATCGCATCGCTTTCATTTTCAATCAGACTCCTGAACGCGCGGTACTCGTACTGGGCATTCAGGAACTCCGTGTCCGATACCGCCTCATGGTAGTTGGCCCCGGGACTGAAGGCGGCCACCAAGCCGGTGTTGGTGACGCCGGCGACGAAGTCCAAATTCCCACCACAGAGCTCGTGCCGTGCAGCCTCGAGAGTGTCGGGCCGGGCGACAGGGGGGATAGCAAAGGGGGTGTTTGAGAATCAGCTCACGAAACTGATTTTCCTGGCGCCTCCCGGCGCCGGGAGGCGCCCATGTATCAAGGAATGGGCCCGGCGGCGGGGCCGAAACCAGCTGCATGCAGCAGATTTCGTGACCCCCCCTTTCCCGATCCCCCCCTTTCGTTCAGCCCGAGAGTGGTAGACTGGTCGCGCAGGATAAACTGAAAGACGCCATACATCGAGACGCCTATGACGGCGAGCGCGAGGACAGGCCTGCCGTCCAATCCGCGCCACGAGCGGCTGCGGGGCTTCGCAAGGGGGGCCATGGACGAGAGCAGCAGCCGGACGGAACGGGGCGCCAAGACATCGAAGGTGAGCTCGTCCAGGGAGAGCACGATTTCCAGTGCCAGGGCGTTCAGCAGCAGATCGCCGAGCGAGAGCGTGGCGGCGAGGTAGAGCGTGCCGCACACAGCCAGGGCAAAACATACCATGGACCGCACAACAATCACAGTGCAAAACACGACTCTGCGCGGGAGTGACACCGCCACCAGTGCGTGTGCGCCCGAGGTGCTGGATATTTTTGTAGGACGGCACGGGAGAAAGAAAAGCGCCTGGCACAGGGCGACAATGGAGTAAATCTCTTTCAAGACTGCAAACCACCAGAGGACAACCGAGACGCCACACATCAACTCGCCGACGTTTACATCTTTGTGATCCGTCAGCTCCCCTTGTCAGGGCCACTCGGCAGACCGAATGAGGCCTCAGCAACTGAGGAGCTTTTGTAGTTCTGATCGGCAAATCTGCAGCAGGCTTCAGATTGTAGTCTTGCTCGCAACTTGGCACATTGGAAACCATGCCTTCATTCGAACCGAACAGATTCCTGACGCCTCGTAAGTTCGAACATAATCAACTCCTCCATTTATGAAACGCTCGGTGTCTAAACGTGTGCGGCCCCCTTGGCCCCGAACAGAATTCGCAACACCTGAACCAAATCCCCCAAAACAAAGGGTGTCCTGGGACTCGAAAAACAGCCTACGTATGATCCCGACCCCGTGTAAAAAACCGGTTTTGAGCCCCGACGGCTATGATCATTCATCAAAGCAGTGACTCCGCGCTTCCAGCGCCACGACCCCTTGGAAAGAGCTATTGACCCCAGTCCCTTACGACATGCTACACCGTAAACCGAACGATGAAAACTCGCTCCCGCAGCCACGACCTGTCGAACAAACACGAGGCGACGATCCCCCGTCATAGAAAAACGGACACACGGTCCCGTGCTCGCGATTCTATGGTATATACACACATTTTTTAACAAACGGAAAAAACTTTCCAAAGGCCACGATCCCTCGGAGAGAACTGTTGGCATGCAATTCCGAAGCAACGCGTCCATGGCAAAAGAGACGACGACTCCGCGCTCTCGAAAACACGATCTACCGTTGAAGAAAAACAATGGACCCTGACGAAACCAAACTGCATTGATACCGCTACTCCCAGGACCTCTCCCAGGGTGTGCCCTGACCAGAATTTCGAGCAACCGAGGCCACGCCCCCTTGGAAACTACGCCCACGGGTGGACCCATCACGACAACCTTTTGGGACGAGAACGGGACACTTTTTTCGTCAGCGGCGAAGCGGCGAGGCGGCGAACTCCGCTCCAGCGAGAGGCTAGATATGGGCACTAAGTAGCGAATTGACCGGCGAGCAAAGAGGGAAGGGGGGACGGCCGAGAGGAAGAAGGGACGCTCAGACGCCGAAGAATTCAAGGATGAGCAAGGGTAGCGGGACATGTACATGGCCGAATGAATTAAATGGGGGCACGGAAGAGGGATACAATCGGACCTAGAATGGAATAACATCCTCCAAGGACGCGAGACCCTCCGCCGGCCAAAACACACAGAACATCCAAGGGTATCCTCCCCCAAGGACGCACAAGAGCTTCCAACGAACCCGAAGAACATCAGGGCAACCTCCCCGAGCCGACCTCGATCTCATACCTCGGTCCGACCGTTCGGTTGCGCGCCTGCCGTCATCCTGGCGAGGCGGGGTCTCCTCGGGCCTGCGTGCGCCACCCATCAATCCACTGGACCCCCCAAGGAAGGTTAAATGAGGAGGGCTCTCCTCCTCCTCCTCCTCCTTCTCCGCCTCCTCCTCTTCTCCGCCTCCTCCTCCTCCTCCTCCTCCTCCTCCTCCTCCTCCTCCTCCCCCTCCCCCTCCCCCTCCGCCTTCCCCTCCCGCCTCCTCCCCGAGCCGGGTCCGGTCTCATACCTTGGTCTGGCCGTGGCATGACGGCAGAGAGGGCGCACCGCGGAAACAAACATGGAAGGGGAGGGAGGAGACGTGGGGCGGGCCGTCCTCCCCACGTCTCCTTCTTTTCCCTTTCCCAGCCCACGCCTCCTCTCCTCCCCGTGCTCCGAGGACGGAAGGGAGGAGGGGGATGGACATGCTCGTCCTTATTCTTACTATTCTTCTTGTGATTGTTGGGATTATCACTAGTTGTCTTCCCTGCTTCTCTTTTTTCTGTCTGTCGTTTTTGTCACATCGACCCTCGTATGTACAAATGTCTATGTATACACAGCATATACACACCATTCACAACCGGTCACACGGCGGCCTGTCTATTTAGTTCGATCAACCCACTCAGGCCCACCCGGAACCAAGAACCAGGGGGAGAAGGAGTGAGAAGGCGGGGAGAGGACAGTTCATATGACGCATGCCTTCAGGACAAGCCCTCGGGAGAGAAGGGGATTGGGTTGGGGAGCTTTCGCTTTGTGATTGACGTCGGATCGGATTCGCGATCGTTTGATCTAGCGGTCTCGGTACGATCACTCTCGCTCTCCAGATGCGTATGTATCCATCGATACCCCTATGTGTCCATCGAGACCAACCGCGGGACAACCGTCGGAACAACAATCGATGCTACCATCGAAATAACCCGCGATCACGACACACCACACGCAACAAACGCGTGGCAACAACGGAACAACTACGGAACAACCGTGAAACACCATCCGGACTACCATCGGGACTACAAAACAACCGCGGGACAATCACGAGACAAACACAGGACAACGATGGAACAACCACGGTATATCCCTGGGACAACCAAGTCACAATCACGAAACAACCACAAACAACCTACAACTACAAACCAACCATGGGACAACCACAGAGCAACCGCAGGACAACCGCAAGACAACCCGCCAACCACCACCCGCTGTGCAATCCGAAGGCAACCTGCCCTGACCAGACCGGGACCTGTCGCGGAGCCTCGCCTCCCCCGCACGCACGTCACGCACGACACGAACCGACATCGAAACCGAGGTCCCCGTTGGGTAGCTCGGTTTCGCTTCGATCCTGCCCCGCAACATCCGATGACAGCCGGTTGAAGACACGTCCATACTTCACCGACGTGAAGGCACGTCCGAACTTCACCGACGCTTGTTTGAATCATTCCCCCCCCCATGCGGCTGGACCTGGGACCGAAATACCGTCCTTCAAGAACGCGATACACTCCGCTGGCCAAAACTGAAGGACAATCGAGGGCACCCTCCTCCAGGATGCACAACAAAATTCCACCACACACGCAGAACACCAGGGCAACCTCCCCGAGCCGACCTCGATCATATATACCTCGGTCCGGCCGCACAGTTGCGCGCCTGCCGGCATCCTGGAGAGGCGGGGTCTCCTCGGACCTGCGTGCGCCACCCTCCACTGGACCCCCAAGCAAGGTCAAACAAGGAGGACGGGGCTCCTTCTCCTTCTGTTCTTCCTCCTCCTCCTCCTCCGCCTCCTCCTCCGCCTCCTCCTCTTCCTACTCCTCCTCCTCCTCCTACTCCCTACTCCTCCCACTCCCCTTCCCCCTCCCCCTCCCCCTTCTCCTCCTCCTCCGCCTCCTCCTCCGCCTCCTCCTCATCCTCCTCCTCCTGCTCCCTCCGCCGCCCGTCCCATGCCCCGAGCCTGTGGCAGGGTCATCAGCTCATCGTTGTCGCTGTCGTCGTGGTCGTCGTCGTCGTCGTCGTCGTCCTTCTAGGTCGGCGGCACCGGCCGTAAGGCCTTCACAATAAGGAGGAGGGATAAGAAGGATGAGGCGAACGGAACCTTTTCGACTGCCCCCCCCGCTCTGGTTGAACACATCCTCCACTTCCTTCTCGCGTGATCCTCTCCCTTGTCATCCTCATCCTGCTCTTCTTCTGTCTGAGGCGGTCAGGGCAGCCACCAAGCAACACACAGACCCAGAAGGACGCTTGTGGAGAGTTCGAGAGCCTCCGGGAGAAATTGAGGTCCACTCCACCTGAATGTTCACAGGGCGTGCGAATAGCTGTTCGACTTCGGACCCTCAGGTAGGAACCCATACGGGGCATTTCTTAAAGGGAGTCGGATGTCCATGTAGAGCGGGAAGTCTCCTCCAACTGCGTTTGAACCATTCATGGATTCATACCCTTGGGTGGGACCACTTGGGTGCTCTCAGGAAAAAAAACGTGACGAGGCGAAGGACGTGGATGAATGAGGAGGGAGTGAGGAGCATACGTGATACGCGAGATGGCAAGGAACTGAGGAGGCGGAAAGATCTGAAGGGGCCCTGGGACACACAAATAAATACACACAAATAACAGGATTCGCACTATTTTCCCCTATGTTCTGGGTTTTTGTCTTCCCCCCCCACTTCCCATATTTCCCCATACTTTTTGGGGGATCGACTATCAATTGTGTCTGTGTGCTTGTTTCCCTCCTGAAGATCACGAGTGAGATGGAGGGGGAGGGGGAGGCGTAAAAGCGGGCAGGGACGTGGAGCGAGAGGGGAGAAGGAGGCGGCTCCCTGGAGCCACGCCCAGGAGGAGCTCGAGCAAACGTGAGGGTTGAGCGAGGGTACGAAATGAAGTACCCATCGGTCGGAAAATCAAGAGCACCCAGCTTCGCGCTTCGCGCTGCGCGAAGCGCGAAGTGCGAATAACTTCGCGCTCTCACGCCGCCTCCCAAGGGAGAAGAGGAGGAAGAAGAGGAATCGGAGCCGAACCGCGAAGCGCGAATAACTTCGTGCCCTCGAAGGCGCCCTTCAGGGTACGAAATGGAGTACCCATCGGTCGGAAAAAGTAGGTAGAAACGTGAAGTAGGAAGGCTTGAAAATAGATTCGGTGTCCGCCCGCCCCCTGAAGAGGACGGAAAAGGTGAAGCCACTCGATCATTGAAGTACGAAAGCGCTTCGAGTAGATCGGGATCTGAGAATCCAAAGATGCCTACTTTCAACGACCGATGGGTACTCAGAGGAGGATAAGCATCAGGAGGATGGGCATGAGGAAGGGATGGACAGGATGGGGTGCAGAGGAGAAACAAGAAAAGGAAGACAAGGATAACCATGGGCTCTGAAGATGCGAACCGCGAACCGCGAACAGCTCCAGCGGCCCAACCACAGGATGAGCGAAATGGGGAGCGTAACCACTCCAAGCGCCTCCTGCTGGGAAGGCTTCCCACCTTTCTCCTTCTCGTCGGCAGCC
The DNA here is from genome assembly GCA_963575745.1 of Prorocentrum cordatum. Taxonomy (NCBI): domain Eukaryota; class Dinophyceae; order Prorocentrales; family Prorocentraceae; genus Prorocentrum; species Prorocentrum cordatum. The sequence goes on along the minus strand of CAUYUJ010016094.1, from coordinate 311,487 downwards.
TGAGGAGACGTCAGGGTGCTCCGACCTCGAAGGACACTTGACTCTGACTGCCCAAGAGCGCCCCAAGACAACGCAACAAGGCTCCAAGAAACCGCGAGTAAGGCACACTAAGCCGAAAGACGGCCACACACGGCGTCTCCAATATAATTGAAGCACGTGCGGAAACTTATGTACGTCATTTCGGAGCAATTGATGCAGACAAAAACTTAGAGACGTGCTGCTGGAATCGTGCCCAAGAATTTGGATCCCTCTAATTCTCTGGTCATCCCAGCAACACTTGAGAGAACGATCACCCAACTCCGCAATCGAATGAGTTTAACATCACAGATGCGCCACAAATGCCTCATTTTTACACGGCCCAGGGTTGGCAATGACACGCCGCAGGCATCTTGAATAAGCGAGCGGGAACCAATATCCGAGCGGCGGCGTGTCGTGATACTGCTTCTCCTCTTCAAGAGGACTGTACTGGCTAATCGCCGCAAGCCCAGCGATTGGTCCAGAAGATAGCGGGGCATCCCTGAAGCTGCAAACTTTTCTTGCCAGAGATCGGTGAGTGAGGGAATCCACAAATTTCACGTTGTGCGCTATCGTCGTCCGCCAGTCTTTGAAATCTTGAACTGTTTCTGAATACATTGCAGAATGAGTCAGGTTGTCGTTTACAATAAGGCAGAACAGCGCCTGCATTCCGATGTTGATCAGGAGCATGAACACCGTGAACGCAGATGCGCATGCGCCCACCTGCGGGCACCCGATGAACACCGCGGCGTCCCAGATGCTCCCGGCGAAGGCGACCTCCTCCTCCTCTGGGTCGCACACTTCGGATGCCTCGCCATCGGCATCCTGGCACTCCGCCCCGCCGTGCTGGCGCGCTGCCATGACGGCCCTGTCCTTGCCGCCACCCGCATCGCCTTCGATGGCGACGAGCTCGTGGTCGGCTCGCGGGCTGAGCTCTTTGGGAGGTCCGCCCAGCTCGAGGGCCGGGCTCGCATGTGCACAGGAAGAACACACGGCAGAATCAGAACATGTCGGAACTCCGCGCGGATTTCTTGGATCTACGCTGGACCCCCCGCCATTGCGCGCGGAACGCACCAGTGACGGCGCTGGCGGCGCCGCCACGGGGGCCCAGCGCCGATCCAAGAACTTCGCGCGGCGCTCCGACAGTTTATGCTTCTGTCGTCTCCTCTTCTTCGGATGCGAGGCGGTATCCCGCTGCTAGAGGCCGCCTAGATAGGGGTCCGAGTAGATGGGGTCGGAGGATCGCGCCACATCACCGATACATCGGCGATGCATCGGCGATGCATCGGCGACGTCAGTGGTGTATCGGCGACGCCCGCGCTGAGAAAGTCGGGCTCCGCATCGCGCCGCATCGGCGATGCATCGGCGATGCGGCGCGATCCTCCGACCCCATCTACTCGGACCCCATCTAGGAGGCCCAGAGCTGCTGCTGGAGCTCCCTGCGGAGGGCCTCTAAAGCGGCGTCCAGCTGCCCCGGGGTAACGGCCAGCGCCTCGCCATCGGCGGTCTTGCTGGAGCAGGGCGGCTCCTCGCTGGGCAGGCCGTTCCGGAGCGCGGCCATGGCGTGCTGCATGTCTACGCGGCTCTCAGCGCGCTCGCGCTGGAGCACCTGGGCAACCGCCTGCAGGGCGCCCTGCACGGCGGCTCTCTCCTCCGCCATGGTCCGCCCCAACTGGATATCCAGCTGCTGACACGTCTGGGACACTTCGCGGAGCCGCTGCTCGGACGTCCTGCGGTGCTCCTCGATCACGAGTTCCGTGCTCTTGCGGTGGTCGTCGAACATGTCCTGGAACGTCCGACGCATATCGTCCAACTGGGACTGGACAGCCATGCGGTTATCGTCCATCATCTTCTTGGTTAACGCTTGGTGCTCTTCGCATTCCTCCGCCAGCTTACTGTTCAACTCGATTAAGAGCTCATCGGGTACCTGACTGGTCGTCCCAACCCTTGGCGAGAGCTGCGGGTATGTCATCCTCCAGGGCGTTCACTGCTACTCGCAGTTGGAGAGCACCAGGCCGAACTGCTCGATTCCCACCCCAGTCTGAAGCAAAACATCTGATGCCAACCTGTTTTTAGCCAACATGCTTATGGCGCAGTGACGGTGCCAGCGATACCTTCAATGCTGAAGGACCAAGCAGATCAGCCAACCCCCTTGTGGGGCCATCGCGGATTAGGCTTGCTGCCCCCTGCTCCAGTGCCAATTTCCAGTCTCCGATGTTACAACTCAGGGTTCTGCTTTCTACTGTGAATTAGTGGAGTCCGCGCGAGGGGGGGGGGGAAACCGAAAAGGGCCTTGGTCACCTTCACCTGGAGGGGTTCTCAAAAATTCCGGGGGGTCCTGGGGCACGTGAAAATACTTGAGATTCGCGCGCCAGAAACTATAATCCCGCATACATTATGCCATAATCGCGCCCCCGAGGCCATAATCCCGAGTCAAGCACAATACTCGCGACCCCCATGTCATAAACCCTCGCAAATTACAGCGTGTTCGCGCTACCGAGACAATACTTTCCCGTCAAGCAATACTCGCGTCTCCGAGGTACCACTTTCTCATACATTAAGCAACAGCTGCGTTCCCGAATCCACGATCCCTCGTAAGATACGCATTCTTCGCCTTTCCGAAAACATAATCCCTCCTAGGTACGAAATACTCGCGCTGTTGAGGCCACGGTCCTCAAACAAAAAAAATCCAAAACGGTACAAGAGGCCTCCGAGACGGCCCAAGAGTGCCCCATGTCGCCCATGATGGTCCCACGACGGCCCCAAGAGGCCCCCAAGAGCGCTCCAAGAGCACCCCCAATTGGGGCACAATAGGCAAACATCTGCGGTGGTTCTTTGGTTTTAGTGGACGGCGGCACGAGCGCATTTCTTTATTTTCGGCGATCGTGGGCGTTATAGGCGGGGGGGGGGGCGTGGGGGAGTATCACGCAACGCCCCCCCCCGCCATGTCGCTCCGGCATCACAGGAGCATATTTTTGTATGTTCCAGGATACTGGCCGTCTTCGGCACCGCCCTCCCCCCCCGAGATGACGTCACGTTCCGCGCCGGCGGCGTCCAGGAATATATACGGACTAGAACCACGCGCGCGCTTCGCGCGCGCTTAGGTTCTAGCTAGGATCATTATCGCTGGGAGTTTGACGTAGCTTCTCGGGAGCCTCTGAACCTGTCGGGGGCCTCCTGGAAGCAGGTTCGAAGCATTTTTGGGGCCGATTTGGGGCTTCTCGGGGCCTCCTTTGGGCCTCTTGGGTGGGAGTCTCCTGGGGCCTCTTGAGGGGCCTCCTTGGGGCCTCCTGGCGGCCTCTTGGGGCGGAAGGCTCGAGCGTGCGGTTCGTGGTCCCCCTCTGGGCCCCCTCTTGGGTCCGTCTTGGGGCCCTCTTGGGCCATCTTGGGCGCCTCTTGGGCCGTCTTGGGGCCCTCTTGGGCTGTCCTTGGGCCCTCTTGGAAGCTTCTTGGGCCGTCTTGGGGCGGTCTTGGGCGCCTCGTGGGCCGTCCTGTAACGTCGGAAAGCCCAAAAAGCAACTTTGTGAAAAATGTACGTTTTACGAAGGGAATGGGCCAATGTTTGCGTCTAGGGGCCCTCTTGGGACGCATGTTGGAGGCTTCTTGGGGCGTCTTGGGGGCGTCCTTGGACGTCTGGAGGCCATCTTCAGCATCTTGGAGCCCTCTTGGAGGCCTCTTGGAAGTTTCTTGGGCCGTCTTGGGCGCTTCTTGGGCCGTCTTGTCTGACTGGGGAGGCCTCCGGCAAGCCCCGACGAGCCTCCGGGCCCCCCGGGGCTCACATTTGTGGTCGGGGTCCCGGCCCCGGGCCCCCGGACCCGGTGCGCCGTTATATGTATATGACCACGGCCAAGTAGGAGCAGCATGTAGGTGGCGATCTGCCCCACGACGCCTGTGTATACCACAATGCTCGCGTGCACCACAGCGCGCGTGTACACCACCACAACGCCTGCGCACACCGCGACAACCGTGTGCAACGCAGCGCCTGGCTCGCGTGGACCACATCGCCGGTGTACACCACAGCGAATCTGTACACCGCAGCGACCATGTTCAACACAGAGCCTGCGTACACCATAATGCTTGCGTGCGCCGCAGCGCCTGTGCACACCACAGCGCCCGTCTACAGCACAGCATCCGTGTGCAATGCAGCGCTGGTGTACATCACAGCGCCTGCGTGCACAGGACAGGTAGAATGAGCATGTAAGAAACGATCAGCTGCGGACACCCAAACACCAAGCCAGGGAAATGTTGATGATACAATGGGACGTCCTTCCCCCACCTCCACCTCCACCTTCACCTCCACATCCTCCTTCCCCCTCTTTCTCCTCCTCATCCTCCTCCTCTTCCTCCTCCTCCCTCACCCTTCCCCCGCGTCGTGCGGGTCGGCGCTACAGCGCACGTGCGCATCTCAGCGCGCACTGCTGAATGGTCTATTGAATCAGTCAACTTGGCTCTCGGATGGCCACTTCAACTGGAGCCTCCTGGACGCAGATTGGAGGAGCTAGGATGATGCGGGAGGACTCGTGGAATCCAGCGGCGCTCCTTTTTCCGTAAGGATTCGTTTCCAAATCATATATGCAACGACTGTTTTCTGTGGAATCCACAGGCGCTCCAGCTTGTCATAAGGAGCCCTTCTAAGACTCAATATGCAACAGTTGTGCTCTTTTGCACACGGTTGCTGTGGTGCACACAGGCACCGTGGTGTACACAGGCGCTGTAGTGCACGCAGGCATTGTGGTGTACACTGGTGCTGTGTTGCACACGGCTGATGTGTTGTACGCAGGCGCTGTAGTGTGAACAAGCGCTGTGGTGCCTCGCAGGCACTGTGGCACACACGGGCGTTGTGTTGCACGCGGCTGCTGTGGTGTACATCGGCTGTGTGGTGTACGCAGGAGCTGTGGTGCACACAGGCACTGTGGCGGTGTACACAGGCGCTGTGGTGCGGATCGCCACCTACATGCTGCTGCTACCCGTCCTCGGTCACTCCTAGGTCATAAGCATTCCCAGGCGCCGCCAACGCGAAACGTGACGTCCACGGCCCCGTCCCCCCCACCTCAGATGACGGCCGTCACAGGCCCGGAAAAAAAGGCTCCAGCCGCGCCCGCGCGCACGACGACAATGAGCAACGTGTGACAAGCGAGGAGCGACGACGACGATGACGACGACAACGACGGCGACGACAGCGGACCAGACCCCTCTGCGGATTTCTGTGCGGACACCCATGCGGATCCCGATGCGCACGACGGCGGCAATGCCCTGGGCGCGTTGGGGGGGGGAACATTACGTCATAAGGGGGGGGCGCTGGGGGCTGTAAAGCCCATTATGCCCAAAGCAAGAACGAACCACGCTCCACGCTCGCCGTTTCGGGCTTCCGACGCTCCAAGACGGCCCAAGAGGCCCCCCCAGACCGCCCCAACACGGCCCAAGAGGCTCTCAAGAGTACCACGAGTCTGCTCAAGAGGGCCACAAGACGGCTCAAGAGATCCCCACGACGGCCCACAAAGGCCCCAAGAGCGACCCGAGACGGGGGACCCGAACCCAAGTGGCCCCAGTTCGGAGTTCCGACGCTGCTTCGCGACGGCGCCCAGGCCTCAAAACGTAGCTCTTGCATACCCCGTTCTCCGAGAGAGGGGGGGCTGGCGGCTGGGGGGCGAAGCCCTTGCGGGTTACCCTGACTGTGAGTGCAAATGAAACGAGGCGAGCGAATGGGGCGAGGATGGGCGATAGGGGGGAAGAGGGGTGTGGATGAGGGAACGCAAGGAGATTGTGGTTGCTAGGGCGCTGATGGTGACAGCCATGGTGACAATGAACATGAGCAGGGTACAGAGAATGATGGGGTTCTGGAGGGGGAGCAGGACGATGACGATGACGATGCCGAGTGGGAGAACGAAGAAGAAGAAAAAGACAGGATGGGTAGTTGGACGAGCAGCACGACCACACGGCAGGGATAGCTCGGACGGGGCAGAGGTCCCCTTCTCCTCCTCCTCCTCCTCCTCCTCCTCGTCCTTCTCCGCCTCCCTTGCCTTGTCAACCCTCCTCCCCCTGTTCATCCCGCTTATTCCTCCGCCCGTTCCGACCCCTCGTCGTCTCTCCTCCTCCTTCCTTCTCCTCCTCCTGAACCTGCTCCGGCTCCTCATCACTCTGCCTCCCCCCCCCCACCCCCTGCCCCTCATCGTCCCGCAGCAAGAAGTCGGAGGATGGGTGGGAGCAGGGGGGGAGGGGGAAGGGGGAAACGAGAGGAGATGCAGGATAGGACCCAGCGCTGCACATGGCGTGTCTGCGTCGAGGATCCTGCTCTTTCTCGCGGTCTAGACCACCGGTGCTCATAGCTTCTGCAAGCACCGACGCACCAACTCCACGCGCGCGGAATATCGCGGCGAACCCGCGCAGAATAGCACAAAGACCCCTGTGACGGCCCACGGGGGACTCGGGACGCGAGGAAAGTTAAGGAGAAGCAGCACGGATGGGCAGTGGAGCAGGGAGGAAGATGAACAGGAGAGCAAGGGGACGATTGCAGGACACTGACGGCCCGACCTTCATGTCTCACCGACGGAGAGAGGAAGCAAGAAACGAACCACTGGGAGGTGCCTTACACCAGTTCCGCACCTGGACGTCGCCGCGCCAAGCGTGTCCAGCTCCCTGGCAGAGGTCCAGGGGTGTTTTCTCTGAGCAAGAATTCGAAACGAATCCAACGGTGGCAGGGCCTCCCAGGAAACCCCAAAAGACAAAAGCGAGGCAATGGTAGCGGTATCGGTACCTTTCCCTCCTCTGAAGAGGGGCAAGGCTGCCAGACGAGTGACGAAGAAAACCGGGTCTTACGCTTGATGACACAGCGACCAGCGACCCCACGCGGTGGCTTACGCGAACCACCAGCGCGGCACGCCAAACTGGACTGAGGGCGCTTAGCCACGCGCGACCAAACGCGGGTAGTTTGCGCGCCAATGTCCGTGCAAAGGACCCCGCTGTTCTGCGTCGCTCACCTTGCCGCCAGTGGGCGAGGCGGAGCTGGGGCAAACCGCTCTTCCCCGCACCTCTCCCATGGTGCGTTCTGAGCAAGAAATGAAGCGAATCCAGCGGTGGCGACGAGGGACTCCCAGGAGGCCCACAAAGGCGAAAACGAGAGGAGGGCACCGGTATGTCGGTACCTTCACCTCCCCTGAGCTCACCTTGCCTTCGGTGGGCGAAGCGGAAAGGTCGCCCGCCGACTTCCTGCACCGGCCGGTGCTGCCCGCACCTCCTATGCTGATGCTGAGGCCGACGCACATATTGCGGACTCTGGCAACCTTGAACCCACAAATGTTGTGATCTTTTGGGGGCGCATCTTTTATTTCCGCCGTCTTCCGCTGGCCTTCCGCCAACTTCCGCCCGCGGACGCGGCCTCGGTTTACTGCCGCCGCCTTCTGCCGGCCTTCCGCCGCCTTCCGCCGAGGAAGAGACGCCAGCTCTTTCATTACAGGGGATCTGTCGACCCCTATCCTAGGCTTCGTGGCGTGTTCGAACGGACCAGGAATTTTGGGCCCAAGCCCCGGGACGTGCGATTGGGGGGGCGTCTCTCCTCGATGGGGGTGCGTCCGACTAGCCCCCTTGGGGTGCATCCCGCGGATTCCCTGATTCCCTGCACGGTCAAACTTTTCGGGCGGAACTCGGGGGTTGCTTGGAGGCCTGGAAATTGGCACCAACACGAGCACAGGGGATTGCCTCCACATGGGGAAGATGATCCTAGATTTCGGTGTTTGTGGTAATATTTCGGTCACCTTGGAAGCCAGAATTTTTACCATCACCGATGTCGGGATCGTCTTCCCTCGGTGGAGGGCACACCGCCGCTCTTGGTGCTGGTGCCGACCTCTGGGCCTGCGAGGCTGGGGGGAGAACGTCGCCTGCGGCTTTTCAGCCCTCGAGAGCGAGGGCCCCCCTCTGGCACCGCGTGGGCCTCGGACTCCGCTCGGGTGCAGGGCCTGGCCGCCTCGGCCGGGGGCCCACGCGCGCCTCACCGCACGCGGGACGAGAGCGGCCTGCGGCGCCCGCGCTCACCCCGCACGCGCGCCCCGCGCCCCCTGCTGGCCCGCGCCGCCCTCCGGGCGAAGGCACCGGGCGTGGCCCGCGGCGTCCTCCGACGCCTGTGGATTGGCCTCCCAGATGGGGTCGGAGCAGATGGGGCCGGAGGACTGCGCCGCATCGGCGATGCATCGGCGAGGCAGCGGCGACGTCCGCCGGAAAGACATCGGGCTCCGCATCGAGCCGAAGCGGCGATGCATCGGCGATGCGGCGCGATCCTCCGACTCCATCCACTCGGACCCCAGTGAGGAGGCCTAGACTGTAGCAAACCATCCCCTTCCTTGCCGTTGCTCTCGCCGTTCGAGCCTCCCTCCAGCCGCACACATGCGTTTTGGGGCGAGGCGAGAAGGACGTCACGGAAAGGGATGGGTAGGTCAGGCCGCCTCTGACGGAAAGTTCGGGGAGACGTGAGACGAAACCGGGACAACGAGGACAACTCCGGGTGAGGGTAAAACGAGAATCTCTGAGACACGATAGCTCTGGAGGATGTCTCAGGCTTCGGGGCCTTCTCAAAGCATTCCCGAACGCTGTGTAACGCATTGCTCCTCGTCCTAGCCCCGTCCGGTAAGGCTCTAGGTTGGACGACTCGGGTTTGCCCGACAGGGCCGTCACTGCAGGACCACTGAGCCAGACTAGCCCAATGAAGCCTGGGATGAAGCGGGACTTCGCAGAATTGGTCACGGGATCAACGGAGATCAGGCCAGGTTGAGCTGGTTTCTCGACCCACGGATACACCAGCGCCGATGCTGAGTTTGACTTCCCAGGAAGGGTATCCTTATCATGTAGGCTACTCCCCGCCAGAGAGGGGCCACAACATCTGAGCGTCATGGGAGCATGAAGGGAAACACTTGCCCGCCCCGTATTGGGGCTCGATGCCCTTCTGGTCCATCCTGGTTCGGGAAACCCTGCGGACAAGAATTGATGTTCGGCTCCGGTTGTGCGTGTTTGTTCGCGACGGTGGCATTTTCCTCATGACGCCGGATGTCTGGTGACAAGGGTACGAATGCCTGCCGTTGTTGTGTTTGGGTGTTTTCTGAGTGGGTGGATGGGCCGGGTTGTGGCCCTGCATTGCCCCTGTATCGGCGACGGTGGGATGGAACAAACGGAACCCTGCATCATGCCACATTGCCGATACCTGGGCCCATCGCCGCCTCCCACCCTTTCCCTGCGTCCTCCTTCCCAAGCGCGCCGGCCAAAGCGAAAGCCCTCTTCCCCCCCCTTCGAGGGGTGCTCCTAGGGGGGGTCCCGGGAGGGGTCCCAAGGGGGGTAGCCACCCAACGGATCCCAAACTAGCCTCAGGACGGGCCAGCAGTACCCGAAGAGGCTCTCAAGACGGGCCAAGAGGGCCCCGCATCGCCGAACGATGTGTCCAAGACGCCTTTACGGCATCCTGAAGGCACATGAGGCCTGCACAACGCCCCAAGAGGACTCCAAAAACATTCCCAAGAAGGTCCCAAAAGGCTGAATTCGGAAAATTCCCATGTGTTTCAAAATGGTTTTGGTGTTTCCGCCTCTAATGCTTCCCGACGCTTCCAATCGACCCAAAAGGCCCACAAGATTGCCCCAGACGGCCCAAACACCTCAAAAGGTTCCCAACATGACCCAAGAGGACCCAACAACGGCCCGAGACGCGTCCCAAACAAGCCAAGAGGCACCCAAGACGGCTCCAAGAGGGTGCACAAACGAGGGACATGGACGGACATCTCGAACCCTCGCCCCCGAGAAGCTCTCGGGAGGCCCGAAAGGCCTCGAAGACGCCCCCAAGGGGCCCCGAGGAAGCCCGTGGAGGCCCCCCAGAGATTTTCCGAAGATTTTTCAAATGGCCAAATTCAACTTGGAGATTTCCCCAGTTTGTAAATTTTTTGAGCCCTAGGGCTCCGGTCGCGTTTGCCATATTGGCCCAATCTAGAGGCTCCCGAGAGGCCACCCAAGAGTCTCCCCAAACGTCTCCAAACTGCCCACCAAAGGCCCCCGAAAACGCTTCGAAGAGACTCAGACAAGCATCCCTCTTCGTCGTCATCCACTTGCTCATCGCCCTTGTCGACCTCTTTCTGCCCTAACTCCATTCCCTCATCCTCCTCCGCATGCTCTTCCTTATCCCCCTGCTGCTTCACGGCGTCCTCCTCCCCCTGCCCCCATGCTTTTCCTCCTCCTCCCCCTCGCCATTCGCCTCCTCCTCCTCCTCCTCCTCCTCCTCCTCCTCCTCGTCATCCCCATCCTTCGCATCCTCCCCCTCATCATCCTCATCCTCCTGATCGTCCTCATCATGCTCCCCCCTTCCCCCGCGTGCTCTCCCCCCAGTGCTCCGAAACCTTACTCGACCTCGTCCTTCCCCTCCTCCTCCCCCTCCTCCTCTTCCTCCTCCTGCGCCTCCTCCTTCCCCTCCTCCGCGTCCACCAACTCCTGCTCTCCTCCTCATCCTCCTCCACCTCATCCCCCTCGTTCGCATCTTCCCCCTCATCATCCTCATCCCCCTGATCGTCATCATCATGCTCCCCCCTTCCCCCGCGTGCTCTTCCCCCAGCGTTCCGAAACCTTACCTCGACCTCGTCATTACATTCCTCCTCCCCCTCCTCCTCCTCCTCTTCCTCCTCCTGCGCCTCCTCCTCCTCCTCCTGCGCCTCCTCCTTCCCCTCCTCCGCGTCCTCCAATTTCTCCTGCTCCTCCGCCTCCAAATGTTCCTCGTCTTCCAGCTGCTCCTCCCCCCCCCGTCCTCCCCCTTGCCCCTGCTCCCTCATCCTCCTCCGCATCCTTCTCCGCCCCCTCCTGCTGCCCCACTGCGTCCTGAGACACACATTACAGCAAAGGGCGTGGTGATCTACCCCGCAGAGTTTTAAACAAACAGCTCACGATCAGCACCTCGGCGAGCCCAGCAGTGCGGGAGATTCAAGAGCCGAATCTCGACATGAGTTGCCCCGAAACAGAATCCTGCGACGATCCAGCCCCACGAGCACCCTCGTCCCCGCTTCCCCCAGGTCAAAGTCTGGGAGCACCTACGTGGCAACTTGCACAGATGGGCAGTGGTCACGGCGCCGCATCTGGCGCAGAAAATGCAGTTGAAGGCACAGCCGACTGAGATCCACCTCCTCAGCCTGTGCTCACCGTCCACCACGAGAGTCCGCTCCGCCCGCCCGCCCCGCCCGCATAGGCGGAGGAGGCGGGGGAAGGGGCGGGGGTGGCAGGACAGCGGCCGCGGCGGCAGCGGCGGCAGCACCCCTTCCCCCCATCTAGCGCCTCCGCGCGCGGCGGGGGGCGCCCCTCGAAAGTCGTCGCCGAGCCTACTGCGGGTCGTGACGGGCGAGGCGCTCGGTGTCGAGGGCCGCCACGGCAGCTCCCGCCCTCCCCGCGGTCGGCGTCAATACTTCCTGCGCGACCGGCGCACCACTGCGCTCGCGAGCCACACCGGCTTGGGGCCCATCCCGCCCCGGTCCTCACTCTTGGCCCACGCTGAGCTCCAAGGGGCTGGGCGCGCACTGGACGGATGGCATCAGCTGGTCTTGCCGCGCTCCGCGACGCCGAGAAACACGAACCCGCTGTCCGTGTGAATCGCAGATAGAAGGATGGAATCCTGCAGAGCCCAGAGCACCTCTCACAACTCTGCCCTGTCAATGCACGGAACAACCCCCTCCACCCACCCGCCGGAGACCGACGACACAGCGAAATCCCTCGTGGTGCGGGGCGGGGGAAGGGACGGGTGAAGAGTCAGCAACAACTGCCCAGGCTGCGGTGCATGCGTTCGGGATCTGGTGATCGTGGCTGAACCCGTCAACTAGCACATCTCCAGTGAGCTTCTGACAACTGCCTGCGTTGTACTGCTCTTGCGCAGGCGGCGGAAGCTCGGGGTTGCGGTCAAACGGCAACCAAAAACATGATCGACCCACGAACCCGGAAAGGAATATAGAAATGTAAGGCATGGCAACGTTTCAAAGACACCTGATTGGGCGACGGGCAAACGCAATGCTGAAAGGATCGATCTTGATGTACCGTGCCGAGGGCTGTGCTGTGCAGCGCCGTGCTGAATTGCGATGTGCCATGCCGCGATTGTGCTCTATAGCCTCGTGGATCGAGTCCTCCTTTGCATCGGGGTCCTGACCGAACTGATCTGGATCTTAAGCTCGAGCTGCCTCAGCACATAGTAGCTGCCCCAGAGCTAATTGACAGGGAACATGCCAGGAGGACGCGCCGCGGAACGTCCCAAGGGACGCGCCAGGCGACGTGCCAGGGGACGTGCCACGGGGACGCACCGCGGGACGTGCCGAGGGGACGCGCTACGGAACGTTAAAATGCGTGGTCCTTGCTCGGGGCAACCATGTTAGATATCCCCCTGGATGGCCTGGACACCTAAAAACACATGGTGCCAGCTCGGGAAACCAAGCTATGTACACCCCTGGGTAGCCTGGACTCGTTATAACACGTGGTCCTTGCTCAGAACAATCATTTTAGATACCCCCCTGGGTGGCCTGGATACGTAAAAACACATGGTTCAAGCTCGGGACAACCATGTTAGATATCCCCCTGGGTGGCCTGGACGCGTAAAAACGTATGGTTCCAGCTCGTGACCACCATGTTAGATACAACCTGGGTGGCCTGCACACGTAAAAACACGTGGTCCAGCCCACCCAGGGGGGGATATCTAACATGCGGTCGTCTGGAGCGCAGGATAGCCCAGGAACGCCCAGAGGCGCCTGGAGGCCAAAACTAGTCGAGACATCCTCGAAATTCCTGCGCGCGGGACGCGGCACGCGCGAGACATCCTCGGAATTCCTACGTGGCGCGCTTTTCCGTGTCGCGGTCGGCTCTGCAAAACCAGCGTTTTCGCTCGAGACCTCCTCAACAAATTCTGAAAACAACGTTTCGCTCGAGACATCCCCAACTCTGCAAAACCAGCGTTTCGCTCGAGACATCCACAACAAATTCTGAAAAAACAAGCGTTTCGCTCGAGACATCCTCAAAAACAAGCGTGACAACACGTGGGTCCCTTTCGCCCCTGAGCGGAACAAGCGTGAAAACACGTGGGTCCCTTTCGCCCCTGAGCGGAATAAGCGTGAAAACACGTGGGTCCCTTTCGCCCCTGAGCGGAACAAGCGTGAAAACACGTGGGTCCCTTTCGCCCCTGAGCGGAACAAGCGTGAAAACACGCGGGTCCCTTTCGCCCAAAAGTGGAACAAGCGTGAAAACACGTGGGTCCCTTTCGCCCCTGAGCGGAACAAGCGTGAAAACACGTGGGCCCCTTTCGCCCCTGAGCGGAACAAACGTGAACACACGTAGGTCCCTTTCGCCCCTGAGCGGAATACGCGTGAAAACACGTGGGTCCCTTTCGCCCCTGAGCGGAACAAGCGTGATGGCGCGATCTATGTGGTACAATCTATGTGGTGCGATGTATGTGGTGCAGCCACAGGGGCCTCCTGTGGCCTCCTGGGGCCTCCTGGGGCCTTCTGGGGCTTCCTGGGGCCTCCTGGGCCTTCCTGGGGCCTCCTCGGGCCTCCTGGGCTTTCCTGGGGCCTCCTGGAGCCTTCTGGGGCCTCCTGAAGCCTTCTGGGACGTCCTGGGACGTCCTGGGGCCTCCTGGGGCCTCCTGGGCTCTCCTGGGGCCTCCTGGGCATTCCCTAAACATCCTGGGGCCTCCTGGGGCTTCCTGGGTCCGTGCCCCTGACCAAAACGTGTCCCGCACCCTGTGATTTATCGATCGCGATTTCAAAAACAAGCGTTTCGCTAGGGACATCCTCAAATTTTAATTCGCCGGCCCTCTTCCCACTCGTTATTTATCGCAAAAGAAATTCGCCGGCCCTCTTCCCGTCAAACCCGGGGGGAAACCATCTAAAAGAGAACCCTGGGCTCAAGCCCTTTCCGGGAACTGCCCTCGAGCAGCTCGATGAGCTCCGACAGATTTTCGGGAAGGACCCTTCGAAGCCAAGCAGGTGGCGAGATGCCCGCAGCACGAGCCCGTCGCAGACCAGGTGCCCGTCGAACAAGATTAGTTTGGCTTGCTTGCAACAGCGGCAGAGCGAGCTGTCCACAAGCTTGGCCTCATGCGTGTGCTGCTGTGTCCATTGACTGGCTATCATCGCCGACCGAAGGTCGGCTCTCTCGCCAGCCGCGGGTGGTCGACGCCTGGAAACAAGGGGAGGCATAGGTTCAATCGAGCCTCCATTCTCAATCTCAGGGCAGCCCAAATTCTTGGCAACGCATCTGCACTGCCAAGCCTCGCTCGCTCGATCGACTAGCACGGGTAGGCTGTGCAGACAGCTGGCCGCCTGCCACAGACCCTCTCTTTTCTACTGGGCCTTGGCTTGAGCACTTTGGAGGGCTTGCAAAATCGCATGCTGGGGCGACCACGCTTGCTGCCACGACGCTAGCGCGGCACAGAGATGCTCCGCCGAGGCCTTGTACATGGGGCCCGCACGCCTGCCAGGGGTCAGGGGGGGTGGATGATCAAGGTCGGCCATTGGTTGGCCCTTGGCTGGCGACCAACTTTCGGAGCCGCATCAACTCTTGCCCGTTCGTCCCAATCTCGCTGGTGCCGTCAATGACGCTGGTCTCAATCGTGGCTTTCGCTATGCGTGCCACGAGCCTGCGCCGCTTGGCCTTGACTAGCAGCTTGAACTTTCGGGTTCTCACCTCTCCAGCGGCAAGACGCTCTCGCTTGGTTCCCCTCCCCGGACGCCTCCCCGATCGAAACCTTCACCCCGGGATTCCGTTCAGCGCGCACAAAATCGCCTCTGAAGAAACCCATGTCCTGTTCAAGGTCCCTCCTGAGGCTGGCCTTACCACCTAGATAATGGGCCTTGTCTCTCGCAGTGAGCAAGTTCGGCTTCGGCACTTGCGCCTGCAACTCGACTCCAGCTGCCACCACCTCTTTTTTGACGCCAGACTGTTCGCCAAAACGCTGGAGGCCAACACCGTCGACTACCTTTGGAAAAGCAACCGGCGGGGCAGCAGCACGCACTGCACACATGGGTCTCATCATGACCACTTGGAGCATCAGAGTGACAACAACACGACCTGGGAACACGCGTTGCTCAGACATTATTGGCGCTGACGTACATGTGCCCACGTTTAGTGCACGGGCCATGCGATTAAAAAAACTCATAAGCAGGAGTATGAACCTCATGGGGATCCCCCTTGCGCTGCGCGGCAGCAGTCTGTTGGTGGTGACGAATGAGCTCCATGGCCTTTTTGAAATCCACCAGCACCGTCCCCGACACCATCCCATGGCCATGAACCATGAGCCTACTCGGCCCGCGCTGCTGGCACCAAGACGGACTTGTCACATGCCTTGTCTTTGGTTCCCCACTGGAACCCCCTAAATTTCTTACTCTGCCACACCTGAATATCATGCTGTCGTAATCGGCACAAGACCCGAGCAAGGATGTGCAAGATTGCAACGGGTCGAAACCCTCCTGGCCTCGTGGACAAGAAAAGCCTTGTACCAGATAACTGGCAATTAACTCGCAGCTCAATATGATGCAGGACCTCTGCCAACGCCTCGAGAGCTGCATCACCCAGAAACAACACATGGCGAGGGTTCACACAATCATATCCCTGGCCCGTGGGGGCTTGAAAGATCCAACAACACGTGCAAACTGAGCTGCATCGGGTCTGGGTGGTGGTTCGAAGATGGAGAGGTCGAGCCAAGACAAGGGAGGGTGCGCCTCCGAGACGCACCACTAAGCCTCCCAATCCTTGCACACCTCCTGAATTTGCTCAACCGAACCCATAGGTACGTGATCTACCGTGGCCTCATCAGGGGTGCAACCTGCAGGGACCTTCGCAAAACTGTACAAAACTGAGGCCACTTGCTCATTAGAGTGCTTCTGCACCCGAGCCTCCCAGCCTCTCTCCTTCTCACGCTGGCTGGCTTGCGCGAGTTGGTCGGCCTTGCTCTGAGCAACGACCTTCATCATGTCAGTCTCGGCTGGTCCGATATCGGGGTCTTGCACAAGCTTGGCAAAACAAAAATTCAGGCCGCCGTGAGCCGGAGCTTATGGAGGCGCCGCCGATGTGAGACATCGTCCCTGCCTCCACAGAAGACGACCCTGTCCATTAGTGACTGAGCCATAAACCTCCGCCAGACGGCCTCGGAACTGAGCTTCGGGTAGGGGACTGCACAAGGCTGCTACGGCACAACAGACTTGACCTTGGGAGGCGAGCTGCGGCAAGCATACTTCTCGCAATAGGCAGGGCTCACATCGAAGATCTTGATCCGCTTCTGCTCGGCCGCGCTCACGAACTTCTCCCACGCATCCTGGATGCTGGTGTTGGGGCTCTTCGCACTCTCGGTGCTCCACCGCGTCCTCCGCCTCCTCCTCCTGCTCCTCCTCTCCCTCCTCAGTACTCGTCGTCTTCGTCGTCGTTGTCTTGAAGGTCGGCGGCGCTGGCCGTGAGGCCTTCACAAAAAGGCCCTGCATCATGCCCCATCGCTCATGCATCGGCGATATGGCATGTGGCCCCATGAGACCACCAAGACGGAGGCAAATGGAAGTCTCTGGAGGTCTCCCAAAAGTTCTGGAGGCCAGAAAAGAAGCGACAATGGAAAACCTCATCCCTCCTCCCCGGCGGCCTCCAACCCAATTTGAGAGGTCCGGAGATGAGGATGGCGGAGACGCAAATGGGCCCGCAACCCTGGGCCTGGGGCTGGGTGGTGAAGCGCGGGCGTTCCTCCCGTGCGCCTCGGCTGCACCAGCGGCGCCCGCCCCAACTGCGCCGCCGCAGCCCGCTGCTTGCCGCGCCTGTTTTCTTGTTTCCGTTGGCGCCGTAACGGGTAGGGGGGACGTTGGAGCAAAGAGTCTGTTTTTCTTTGACTCGGGCAAGTTCACAAGCGTGGGATGTGTGCGTGTTTGCATGTGTGTGTGCGTGTGTCTGTACGTGTGTGCGTGTGTGTGTATGTATGTGTGTGTGCGTGTATGTGTGTGTGGGGGGGGACCGAAAGGAAGTCATAGCCAGCCTGGGCCCAAAACAATTTCTAGCCAAACATGTGGTGCGATCCAGATGTTGCAGTCCATCCGTTGCAATATGAGGTGTGCAATCTATATGGTGCAACGTACGCGGAGCAATTTACGTGGTGCGCAGCATACGTGGTGCAATACATGCAACATGTGTGGGGTGCAACATGTGCGGTGCGATCTGTGTGTTGCAATCGATGTGTTGCAATAGGTGGTCAGTTACCTGAATGGTGCAACAAATGTGGTGCAATGTGAGTTTGCAACCTGTGGTTTGCAATTTGTTTGACCCATGAACTGACACATCCCATGCTTTTGCAAACATCCCACCCACCCACCCGCAACTTGGTTTGCAAAACCCATGCGGTGGCGATTGCGATACATGCTCGTCTTCGCGTCGGTGATGAACGTTGTGGAAAGGGTTCGACATGCGCGCGCGGCCGACGCGCGAGAGTGGCCCGCATGGCAAGGGCGTGCGACTGTTGTCGGCATGCGGCGCCAAGAGGCCCGTTTGGCAGAATTCCATGGGGATGTTGGAACACCTTTGGTTTCCCTAAGAATTCGCAAGAGCAATCGCGCAATATTTTTCCAAAAACTGAGGTTGCGACACTTGTTGCATTTGATTGCTGTTTGTTGTTTCTAGCAGTCGGTATTGAAATCGCTACGACACCGAAGGTGTCTGACGGATGTCGGCATGCGCGCGCGACGACGCGCGCGTGCGCACTTCGTCCCACCTGTTGCAAGGGATTCTGGCGACGGCACGCGCGCAAAGGCCTTCGAATGATTTCGACATGCGCGCGCGAAGCCCAATTGGTGGCATGGTCTGCACATGTTAACGAACCTGTTGTTTTCTCAAGAATTCGCGGGAGAACGCGCGCGCACATTGGTTTTGAACATCCGCTTTGCGAAACCTGGTGCTTATATACATATATATATGTGTGTGTGTGTGTATGATTGTGTGTTTGGGCACTCGATTTTGAAAGCCATTGTGTTAACGGATTTCGGCATTCGTGCCCGACGACGCGCGCGAGTGCACGTTGCCATATTTTGTGCAAGGGGCTCTTGGAGACGGATGGTTATTGACAAACAAGTGTGCGCGCATAGAACTTGTTGCAAAGGGTGGCGGGGGGTGCATACCCGCTGGGCTGGGATGGTATGGATTCAGGTTTAGGGTGGGCGATAGGCCAGACTCAGCTGAAAACTCTGTGTTCGAAAAGAGACTTGGCGTTCGCTTCCAAGCGCGTGGCCACCTCCCATGCTTGCGAACTCATCCCGCCCACGCACCCGGAGTCTGGTTTGCAAAACACATGCGGCGGCGATTGCGATGGCTGCTTGGTGCTGGCTGGCGCATCGTTGCGGCCGCGCTAGAAATAGCCCACGCACGCTCGCATGCACAGTAGTCAGCTAATTTTGCGCGACCGACGCAACCGCGGTGTCGCTGACCGCTGGGCACTTCCAGGCGCGTCTCGCAAACCCCGCGACGCGCTGGCACTTCAATGCGAGTCGGTTGCTTGAGCGGGCTCGGCTTCATTGCGACGTCGACAACGGCAGACACGATGATGGTAGTAACGATGATGGCGACGATGATGACCATGACGAAGGCAAGGCCAATGACGGCGCCGATGCTGATCACGCCATTGACGATGACGATTTGCTCGCGTCGGTGCTGAAGGTTTCGGCAGGATTTCGACATGCGCGTACGGCCGACGCGCACGAGTGGCCCGCATGGTATTACTTGACGCAGATCGTCACCCCCCCCAGCACGCGCGCAAAAAGGGTTCGAATGATTTGGACATGCGGTGCAAGGTTCCCGTTCGGTCGAACTTGATGAAGGTGTTGAACACTTCTGGTGCTCTTCAATACTCGCAAGAGCGCGCGCAGACCGTATTGGAAAGCCGATGTTGCAAAACCACGAGCTATATACGTTTTCAGGGCACTCTATGCTGAACTCCTAACGGCACCTGAGATGTTTGACGGACTTCGGCATGCAGGCGCGACGGCGTGCGCGTGTGCACTGCGACCCTGATGTGAAGAGGGACTTATGGGAATGGGTGATTTTTGATAAACGAGCGCGCGCGCGTAATTTTGTTTGCAAGGAGTGTGGGGGGTCGATACCAGCCTGGCTGGGATGCTATGAGTTCATATGTGGAACGAACGATGGGGCAATGCAGAAAAGGCAGGCGGATAATCCCAGTGGGAGGTGGTGTATTCTTTCCTTTCTCTGGGAATAAGAATCGAATGGCGGCGACGCGACGAGCGGAGGTGGCGGCGACGGCGACAATATAGCCGCCCGGCCGTCAGACAGGCCCAGTCACGGGCGGCGTCGAGGCGGCGACGGGGCGGTGACGGCGACCACGTAACCGCCAGACCGAAGACACGGCCCTTACGACGCGCGGCGACGAGGTGGCGTCGGGGCGGCGACGGCGGCCACATAGCCGCCAGACCGAAGACACGGCCCAGTTCCTTTGAACAGGAGTGAGAGCCGCTCAGTGCAATAACTGTCTGGGGAATCTGGACTTCACGCAAGTCGGGTTTTGCCTTGCAAACCTTTTCGTTCCAGCGTTATTCGACAAGGCGGCGGAAGGGGGCAGGGGAAACACCACGCAAGTCAACTCGCCCGAGTCCAAGGAAGAGCAGCGTCGAAGAGGGGGCAGGCACAGGCGGCACTCTGCACCGAGCGCGGCGGGATGAACTTTTGCAAGGTGCATTCGGCAGAGTCCACGGTGAGAGAAGCGAATTTGCAGCGGCGGAGCCGGGCCCTAGTTCGCACCCAGGTCCAGGATCGCTCCCTCGGCCGTGGCGGCCTCCTCCTCGGGCTCCCTCGGCGCGGCGCCGTCGTCGGAGGCCTGGCCCTTGCCGGCCGCGTGCGCGGCGGGGCAGCGGCTGGCGGCCTTGTCCGCCTGCGGCGCCGCGCCCTCCGGGGCGGCTCCTCCGCCGGGGTCCGAGGACGACTGCGACACTGTCGACTCGAACTCCACCTGAGCGAAGAACTTGCCGTCGCTCGGACGTCCATTTTCCGTGCATGTTTCGGTTTCGTGGGTGTTGTTTTTTGCTCGATGGTCCAGGACGGTCCTCGATGGTTCTCGCCGAAACAAAAAAACGTCCGAGCGATGCCAAGGGAAAGGAATCGGGTGTTACGCAAGCTGGGCATGGCGACCTCACGCGGTGGCTTACGCGGTGGCTCACGCGGGCCACCGGCGCGGGACGCCACAGCGGAAACAATGGCGCTTTGGTGAGACCTCACGCGGGCAGCTTGTGCGCTCATATCCATGCAAGCGACCCCGCTGTTCTGCGTCCCTCGCCTTGCCGTCGATGGGCGAGGCGGAGATGTCGCCTACCGGCGTCCTGCGCGGTCCCGGGCT
This sequence comes from Prorocentrum cordatum, assembly GCA_963575745.1. Lineage (NCBI taxonomy): Eukaryota > Dinophyceae > Prorocentrales > Prorocentraceae > Prorocentrum > Prorocentrum cordatum. The sequence goes on along the minus strand of CAUYUJ010016094.1, from coordinate 291,119 downwards.
GCCCGCACCGCCGATGCCGTCGCTGAGGCCGACGGCCCTGGATGGCGTCCCAGCGGGGCTGTCGTCGGCGCCGACAGGGGCGCCGCGCACAGGGGACCTCGGCGTCTGGCTGGCCGTACGCTCGCTGGGGCCGCTGCCCTCGGCGGCCCCCGGCGGCACTTCGGCGCAGGGCGCTGCGGCGCTTGGCGCAGGCGCGCCGTGAGGAGCTCGGCGGCCGCCCGCCGGGTGCTCGCCGCGGACGGGCGGCGGAGGGGCCCCCGCCGCAGGCCGGGCGGGCGGCGCGCCGCACGCCACAGGGGCGCCCAGGCGCCTGGCCAGGCACCGTGGCGGCGGGGAGAAGGCCGCGAAGCCAGTCAGCGGCCCTAGAACCACCGTCCCCGGGGTCGACTGGCTCGCCAGGTGGTCCCAGCTGATGTCCTGCCTGCCCAAGCAGGACCTGGGCGCCCTCGGCGTCGAGGCTGGAGGCGGCTGGCTCCGCGGGCAGGGCGAGCGCAGCGAGCCGCCGTACGCGATGGCGGAGTGCGACGGCGCGTCTTCGGCGACCGCCGGCGGCGCCAGCGTGGGCGGCGCCCCCAGGTGCGGGGGCACCGAGGTCGCCATCACGGCCGCCGTGGCGGTCCTCGCCACTGCGGCCGTGGCCACCGCGGCCAGCGCTCCCAGCCGGTCGTGCCCAGCGGCCCCTGCCTCGGGCGGGCTGGGGCGGCCTGCCGCGTGGAGGCTTGGCTGTGACGCCGTGTGCAGCGAGCCGCTGACCACGACGGACCCGCCCGCCGCAACTCCCAGCATGGGCCGAGGTCTGGAGTTCTCCCAGGAGGCGGGACTGGCGGCCAGCACCTCTCTGCTGCACGCGCGCGAAGACACCCTGGGGCTGGGCGCCAGCGTCCCTGGCGGGACGCCCAAGGAGCCCCGCGACTTCAGAGGTGACGCCGCCACCGACGCGGGTTCGGTCAGGCCCGTCACGCCAGACCGCGGCGTCGCGGCTGCCCGGGCGGTCGTCAGGGGCGAGGTGGCGCCGCGGGGCGACGCGCACAGCTGCGCGGCCGCGCCCAGCAGGGAGACCACAGAGGCGGGGGCCAACGGCTGCTGCAGAGGCGGGGCCGCGTGCACCGTGCCCACGTCAGTCTCCAGGCCGAGCGACGCCCAAGGCGGCTGAGGGGCCGGCGGCAAGGATGCGATTCTTCGATCCCCTCGGGGCGCCTCCGCGAGGGCCGGCCTGAAACGTTGCACCGACGGGTGCCTTGGCGCCGCGCCAGCCGATTGGCCGGGGAGCCCTGCCGCCGGGCGGAACATCTCACTGTCCGCCGCGAGCAGGCTCTGGTCGGCCGCCAACCTCGCCGCGCTCAGCGGCGGCCCGGGCGGCGGCGCGCCAGCCAGCTGCGCGGCTGTGGCCGCCATGGCCGCCACCGCCGTTTGCCGCAAGGACGCGAGGCTGGGCGAAGGCCGCCGCGGCGTCTGCCACGGCGGCGACCGCGGCGTCGCGACGCACGCCGAGCCGCCGCCCGTCGGCGCCGCGTGGGAGCTGGGCAGGACGCGCGCCGAGCCGCCGGGCGGGGCCGCGCAAGAGCCCGGCGCGACGCAGACCGAGCCGCCACGGGGCGGCGCCCCGTGGGAGCAGGGCAGCAGCCACCACGGCGACACGCCGACGGCCGCCGCTGCGGGCGCCCAGGCCGCCGCCGGCGGCGCCGCGGGCACGGCCCGCGGCTCGGCGGCGGCCGCGCCAGGCGGTGCGTTGGCCGACCCGCGGCGAGCCGTGGCGGGCGCGGGGGCGCCACCGCCGGGGGCGGCGCAGGCGGGCGCCGCCGCGGCCTGGGTGTGCACCGCGGCGGCCCCGGGAGCCTCCATGCCAGCCGCCGTGCCCACTGCCAGGCCCCCCCGCGTCGCGCAGCCAGGCCGTGCCCCCCCGCGCTCCAGGCGAGGCGGCGCCCCCCGCGGGCCTCGAAGGCTCGCGCCAAAATGGCTACCGGACGGGGGGAGCAGCGCGTCTGCCATGTGATGGACACTCCAGAATGTGTCTCTTCCACTCTTGGAGACCTTTTTTGTTGAATCGGCGATAACCCGGGTTATCCCGGGGGGGAGGAGGGGGCCAGCCGACAACCTAACCCTCGCGGCGCTGTGGGCAGCCCTGCATATGCCCGCGCCCCCCCCCCTCGCGCGGACCTGCACAACCCGCAAGGTTAGGCTATCCTGGGGGGGAAAAGGGGGGCAAGCCCGATAACCCAGGTTATCGCCCGACCCCCAAATTATCCCGGCAAAGCAACCTAACAGCGATGTGTATAAGCATATCTGGAAGCATTCCCCTTAAGATTCAGGTGAGAATCTGTAGAATTCTGCTGTTCTCGCAGTCGCAGTCGCATTCGCAATGACAGTCGCAGTGGCAACGGCCTTAGGATCCAATGGAATCTTGAGGATTCCTAGGGATTCCTATGGTATCCTTAGGCATCCTTAGGAATCCATAGGAATCCTTAGGAAACCTTAGGAATCCTCAGGAATCCTGATTCCTAGGGATTCCTAAGGATTCCTGAGGAATCCTAAGGATTCCTAAGGATTCCTGAGGATGCTTAACTATGCCTACGGATTCCTAAGGATTCCTATGGATTCCTACGGATGCCTCAGCCTGCCTGAGTTTCAGCCTCAGCCTCAGCCTGCCTCGGCCTGCATCAGCCTCAGCCTCAGCCTCAGCCTGCCTCGGCCTCAGCCTCAGCCTCAGCCTGCCTCAGCCTCAGCCTCAGCCTCAGCCTGCCTCGGCCTCAGCCTGCGCCAGCCTCAGCCTCAGCCTGCCTCAGCCTCAGCCTGCCTCAGCCTCAGCCTCAGCCTCAGCCTCAGCCTCAGCCTCAGCCTCAGCCTGCCTCGGCTTGCCTCAGCCTCAGCCTCAGCCTGCCTCGGCCTCAGCCTGCCTCGGCCTCAGCCTGCCTCAGCCTCCCCCTCCTCCTCCCCCCCCTTCCCCCCCCATTCAGCCTCACCTTGTCTCAGCTTCGGCCTGCCTCGGCCTCATCCTCATCCTCAGCCTCAGTCTCAGCCTCAGCCTGTCTCGAGCCTCAGCCTCAGCCTGCCTCAGCCTCAGCGTCAGAGCCTCTCAGCCTCAGCCTGCATCAGCCTCAGCCTCAGCCTCAGCGTGCCTCAGCCTCAGTCTCAGCCTGCCTCAGCTTCAGCCTGCCTCAGCCTCAGCCTCAGCCTGCCTCGGCCTCAGCCTGCGCCAGCCTCAGACTTAGCCTGCCTCAGCCTCAGCCTGCCTCAGCCTCAGCCTCAACCTGCCTCGGCGTGCCTCAGCCTCAGCCTCAGCCTGCCTCGGCCTCAGCCTGCCTCAGCTCGGGCATTCAAAATATGGCACAGGACTGGTGTTTTGGGAACACGAAGATCACGAAATGGCCCACAGTTGGCTCCGGGCAATCAAAATATGGTACAGGACAAATGTTCTGGGAACACGAAGAACACGAAGTGGCCTACTGTTGGCTCTGGGCATTCAAAATGTGGCCTGGGAATGGTGTTCTGGGAACACGAAGAACACGAAGTGGCCCACAGTTGGCTCCGGGCATTCAGAATGTGGCCTGGGAGTGGTTTTCTGGGAACACGAAGAACACGAAGTGGCCTACTGCTGGCTCTGGGCATTGAAAATGTGGCCTGGGACTGGTGTTCTGGGAGTGGTGTTCACTTGGCTCCGGGCACTCAATACGTTGCTCCTGGCAATCAAAATGGGGAGTCCCCGGTTTTCCCCGGCATCCCCCGGGTCCTGCCCAGGCCCCCCTGGGGAATCAGGATGCTCTCTTTTGACCCCACTAGAAACCTATCAGTCTTCGCTGCTAGGTAAAAGAATCTCTTGGTAGTTCCTTGCGCCATGTCGCACCACTGGCTAGCCGTACCCAGGCGATTG
>CAUYUJ010016094.1:267251-282251 GCA_963575745.1 Prorocentrum cordatum | reverse complement strand
CTGGAACGAATCTGGACACCGCCACTGGGGCCTTGGGTGGGGCTCCCTATGGGGCCACGGAACGTGTGAGGGGTGTGCTGAACTGGATGGGGGGGACGCATGTGGGGACTGCCACTGGGGCCTTCGGTGGAGCTGCCTTTGGGGCCACGACCAGTGTGAAGGCTTGCCAACATGGGTGGTGGGGACGCATGTAGACACAGCCACTGAGGCCTTGGGTGGACCTCCCTATGGGACCACCGAACCTGTGGGGTGTGTGCCGACATGGTTGGCGGGGACGCACGCGCACACCGACTTTGGGGCCTTGGGTGGAGCTCCCTAAGAGGCCACGAGCTCTTTGAGGGGTGTGCCGAGATTGGTGGCGGGAGCTTCCGATGGGGCCGCGGAACGTGTGATAGACGTGCCGAGATTGGTGGCGTGGGCGCAAGTGGACACCGCCACTAGGGCCTTGGTTGGATCTCCCTACGAAGCGTGTGAGGGGTATGCTGACATAGGCTGCGGGGACGCACGTGGACACCGAGATTGGGGACGTGGGTGGAGCTGTGCCGAAATGGGTGCGGGGCCGCATGTGGACACCGACGCTGGGGCCTAGCTCCCTGTGGGGCCACGGAACGCGTGATAGATGTGCCGAATGGGTGGCGGGGGCGCATGTGGTTACCACTACTGGGGCCTTGGGTGGGACTCCCTATGGGGCCACGAAGCGTGTGAGGGATATGCCAGCACGGGTGACGGGGACGCATGTGGACACCGCCACTGGGGCCTTGGGTGGAGCTGTGCCGAAATGGGGGGGGACGGATGTGGACACCGACACTCGGGCCTTTGATGGAACTCCGTATGGGGCCACGAAACGTGTGATAGGTGTGTCGGAGTGGAAAAACGATGCGCACGCAGGGGAGGAAGGAAGAGAGGGAGGAGGAGGTGGAGAGGACGGGGAGGAAGAGGAGAAGGAGGAGGAGGAGGAGGTGCAGGAGCAGGCGGCGGCATAAGTGGGGGTGGAGGCGAAAGGGGAAGCTCGGGAGGCCGAGCTGGAAAGAATGGGGGGACAGAAGTAAGATGGGGAAGAAAGAAATGAGGGTGAGAAAAAGGGGCAGGGGAGTGCAGGTGAGGAAGGAGGAGGAGGAGGCGGAGGCGGAGGAGAGGAGGAGGACGAAAGGAGGAGACAGGAGCAGGAGACTGGAGGATGAGGGTTAGGAGTCAGGGTCAAGATTCCCAGGTCGAACGAATGGGGCCCCACCCCCCCCCCCCCACATCTCCCGTCTCAGCACATACAAAAAATCAAGTGTGGCACAAATGATCGCACCAAATGAGCGGAATGCGCTCGCGCGGGGTCCCGCCTCCGACGGCTGAGCGAATTCAACGCGACGCGGGCCGAGCAGGGGCAGAAGCGGAACTGGAACATCCTTATGCAATACTGCGGAGGGAGCACCTTCGGGTGACCAAACTTCCGATGAGCACGGCGAGGACGAAGCATGCGCCGCGCCGACACAGCACTGCCACTTCGTGCGGTGCTGCTGGCGAGGACAACAGTTCGCCAACTCCCGCCCGGTCCCGCTGTCGATTCCGCTTTCGTGCGATTTGGCGAGAGGGTGCGGAGGCATGAGACTGAGAAGGCAAAAGGAGGATGACGAGGTCGAGGAGGAACAGTAACAACAACATGTGAAATGCCTTGCTACCTAACATGAGCGCCCCCCGAACCCAAACACAACCTCCAATTCAATCCCGTGTCGGTCTGCCCTGATTGCGACGATTGGCCGCGAGTAGATGGGGGGGCCATAGATGGGGGGGTGAGTCGCATCGCGCAATAGGGCGCCGTCGGTCTCGCTGTGGCTACGGCGGAACACGGGCACCCCGAGCTACTGCCTCGGACCTGCCCTGCCTGTTCCGCGCCGACCCGCTCCGCAAGCCCGCGCGTCCTGCGGCCACAAAACCACACGCGCCCCATTGCGAAACGATCTTGCACGACCCCGCCACGAAGCACACTCCCGCTCACGCTTCACGCTCCCGCCATGCCTGAAATGACTGAAAGGGCCCCAGGACACACAAATAAATACACACACAAATAACAGGATCCCCCATCTGTTCCTATAGTGTCTGGATTTTTGTCTCCCCACACACTTCCCATATTTTCCATTATTTTCTGCGGAATCGACGATTAATTGTGTCTGTGTGTTTTTTCGTTCCTGAATGACGTCCGGCTAACGCTTTACCTCTTGGAGCTTCTCCGGCAGTGACAGAAGCCTGCTGCACCTGCCCTCCCTTCTCGTGCGCCTTGATCCCGATGCTGCAGCTGACAGAGTCGACCTCCTCCTCCTCCTCCTCCTCCTCCTTCTCCTCTTCCTCCTCCTCCTCCCCCTCTTCCTCCTCCTCCTCCTCATCCTCCTCCTTCTCCCACTCCTCCTCCTCCTCCTCCTCCTCCTCCTCCTCCTCCTCCTCCTCCTCCTCCTCCTCCTCCTCCTCCTCCTAAGTCGCGTCGATCAGTAGTGACAGAGCGTGCTGGAGCTGCTCGCCTGGACAGCAAGCGCTGATAACTGAGCTGCGGGTCACGCTGTCTGTCGCAATCCTCGCGCCACGCATTTCGCCGAGCAGTGAAAGCGCCACTTGCCACTGCCCGCCCTTCGCGCACGCGCCGATCCCGACATTATAGCTGAGGGTGCTCTGCTCCAACCTGGCTTCCGATACCCCCCTTAGCAAGAACATTGCCCACTGCCACTGCCCACATACTTGGCATGCCTTCATTCCAGCAATGTAGCTGACACAATCTGAATCCAGATTCCCGTCGCCCAAATCCCTCAACAAAGATAATGCCCTCTGCCACTGCAGGCCATGCACGCACGCAGATATTAGGCTATTGTAGCAAGATGTGTCAAGCTCTACCTGCGCTTCGCACAGATCACTTGACAACAAAAACGCATATCGCCACTTACCCGCCCATCCACACGCAGTGACCCCGGCAGTGTATATCTCGACTGTCGGCATAAAGCTCGTTTCGCACATCTCCCTCACCAGCGACAATGCCAATTGCCACTGCCCTGCGTTCTTGCAAGCACTGACTCCAGCAGTCCAACCAGCCTCGTCTGGAGTCAGATTCGATCGAACCATTTCGCGCAACAGCGCCAGCGCCCGCTGCCACTGCCTGCCCTTTTCGCACGAGCTAATTCCAGCACAGTAGCTGACCAGAGTGGGCTGTAAATGAAGCCCACTGCAAAAATATGGGGCAAATAATCTTGGGGCCTTGTTGGCTCCACCTAGGCCGCATCGGCCCCCCATCGGGCTGGAAGGGCGAGGGGCCCGGACGTTTTGACACTGTTTCTTGGCCTTGAAGCTCTGTTGGGGATTCGTCGGAGTCTTGGGGCCGTCTTTGAGCAAAGACTGGGCCATGAAGGGCTGAAAACAAATCGGACTCGGCTCGGAGGCTCGGGAACCTACTTGAGGCTTCTTGGACACACTAAAGTCATCTTGAGGCCGCCCTGGGCCAACCTTGGGGTATTTTGGTGGGGGTATCTTGAGGCCGTCAGGGGGTAATCTTGGGATCGTCCGAACCAAGGTGCCATGGCAATCTCAAAGCAATAGCAGAAGAGATCGGATCAATCCATCCTCTTTCTCAAGCAGCAAGGTTGTTCACCCACAACTTGTTGGTTTCGCACTAGCGGTGCGCAATAGCTGACGGATCGATACGGTGAAACATACGGAAGCAACTGCGAAAGACCCGGGAGAAGGAAGAGAAGCGATCACGCTACGCCACCTGTTTGGCCGCCTCGGACCAGACCTGGCCTCACACTGGCCTCGTGGGGGCGTCGCTGGAATCTCGTTGAAGATAATCAAATGCACTTGCAACGTTACACTCAATCCGCTGCGGTAACCGAAAACACAGAAAGACTCTGGCGAAACATTGCTGAAATCCTCCCGCTAATTCCACCTGATGGTCACAAACCGCGGGAGTCATTGCGTCCTTGTGGTCGCCCTACCCACTACCCCAACAGCCCCACGACTGCAAGCCATGCCCACCCTACATGCTTCACGTGCAGATTCAAGTAATTCACGCCGCCTTGCGAGTGTCCTTGAACGACTTCCGGCTCAACCTTCTGAAACACGTAACCCATTCCAGAGTCTGGGCTGCACCGACACGGCATGACGATCCCCTCCAACATGCTTGTCCTTTGGATGCCGGCAAAGTGCACATCCGCGCAAAACCTGCCCAGTAGCCGTGCGGCGGCCTGCACGAGCGTCGCCGAACTCTTTCGGATGCTTGTTGGCAGGCTGGTGGTGGCGTCAAGGTACTTCGGGCCTGCAAACTAGCTAGATCCTGTACTTTTTAGACGGACTTGGTTCTTGGACGTCTCCTCGGGGCCTCGTTGGGAATAGCCGGGTTTATATTTGGGGCCTCATCGAGATGTTCGGTACGTTTTCGCGGATGTGTGTGGGCCATCTGAGAAAAGATGGGGCTCTTTTAGAATTGTCTCGGACGTTCGTGTGCACATGTTGGTTGATATTGCTCTGTCTTTCGGAACGGTATCCACTGCTACAGCTCGCCTGTTTCACACGCGCTGTGCCTGACGTCAAAACATACGATGTAATCAAGCTCCACCTTCGACTCCCACATCTCGCTGAGCAGTGCTAAAGCCCGCTGCCACTGCCCGCCTTTCCCGCATGCGGTAATTCCAGCGCTGTAGCTGACTAGGACTCACCAATGGACTACGTCCACAATAAGTGACCTGATCTGATTCGAATCCTCCCGTCGGCCACGAAACCTCGCTCACAAAGGCTCGGATCGCCTCACGGCTTGGTTTCTCTCTGCAGCATTGCTACGAGGATACCAAAATGACGGTCTGCAAATCGTGGACTGGTCGCCCAGTTCCTTGTTAACTTGAACAGCATAAAGCATGGTCCTAATCAAATAATGCTCTGCACCTAGAGTTCCGTTCTGCCACCACTTTGGGGTATCAGCTGGAGCCCGCCAGAGACGGTAGCGCTACTGATTTGCCGTTCGAGAGATGGTCCTGTGCAAAGATTGCCTCCTGGCTGAGCTCGGCCGCCGCGCCCACCCGCAGCTGGCCGAGCACGTGCTCGTGCGGCTCGGGGCCCGCACGCCCCGTCGGGGAACGAGGTCGAACTTCACGAAGCTCTCGATGTCCAGAAAGTGCGAACCGATGACGATTGCCCACTCCAGACATCTGGTCCCTCGCAAGCCGCTCGTGGGGCCCTTTGGAGGCCCACAAGGGGCCTGCTTGGAACCTTCTTTGGGGCTCCTCGGGTTCCTTTGGTGGGGGGCGGCCTGAGGAGCACCACGCGAATCGCCGAAAGGCCGAGGTACGTGTACTTACGGCCGAGCACTTTGTTCGCCCCAGGTCATTCACGTGGCCCTCTTCAAGCCAACCTGGGGCCTTCTTACAACCTTCTTGGAGCTCCCTGGGTTCACGTTGGGTCCCCCGGGAACCTCCCGGGGCCATCTGGGCGTTCCTTGGGGCATCTGGGTGCTGCGTCAGTGGAGTCCAGGGGCGGTCGGGGGGAGGGGGCCTTTTCTTTGGCCCGTCTTGAGCCGCCTTGAGGCCGCCATCGAACCATCTTGAAGGCCGGCTGGGCCCATCTTGCTTTTTCGTGGGGCATCTAGGGCCCTCTTGGAGGGATCTCCCCCCTGGAGCAACATCTGCAACACCCACCCGCATCGCTGTTCTGCGTCGGGCGAGGCCGCCTGGCCCGTCAACTCGTGCGCCTATGTTGGCCGCATCACGAGCCGGGCTGCTGGAGAACGTGAGGCAGAGCTTCTCGAGCACTTCTTGGAGCCATCCGAGGAGTCGAGAGGTGGATAGCATCGGCATCGCATGAGCAACCCTTGTTCTCCACAATTTTGTGGAGGCTACTTGGGTCACCTCGGCGCCATCGTGAGGCCTCTGGGGCCGTCTCGGAAGCCCGCGTGGCGGTCATGGGCCGGGGGGGCTCGCTTGGGCCGCACGGGGCCCACACAGGGCGTGCAGGGAGCGCCCAAGGGCGCGTCTGGGCGGGCCGGGCCGATGTTGACCCACTTGCGCGAATGCCCTTCTGGCAGGCGGTGCGGTGCGTCCGGCAGAGGCCATGGCAGACCTGTGGATGAAAACCACACGGGCTACCAGCCGAGCATGCTTACGTATCATATCTGGTGGCAGCAGGCGGTCTCATAGACTCGGGGGCTCTGCCCTGCTCGTGACGGTCTCGTGTGGCTCGCGACTCTGCAGGGACTGTGGGGATTCTGAGCAGATCCCGATCCTGGGCCGGCCTCGACGCGAGCTCAAGTCCTGCCTGGGGCCTGCGAGAGGCCTTCCTGGGCTCTCTCGGTGCCCTCGCAGGTCCTGCTGACTTCACCTCAGATCCACATCCTTGGGCTGCGTTTGAACTGTGGGGGCGTGGGACAGTCCGGGGAGCTCTCGGGACCAGATTGGAGCTGCTTTGGGCCATCAGCCATCGTGGAGCCGCCTCGGGGCCCGCTTTGGTTAGAAGGAAGGGCGGTCCTGGGCAATTGTTTGTGAGCGTCTGGGGCCCAGTCGGAGCCTCCAAGAGGCCTCTTCGAGGCCGTCGGAAGCCTGTGGGCCCCATCTCGAAAAGTTCTCGTGAGGAAAACTGCGGAGGACAAGAATGCAGAAAGCCGACAGAAGTTCTGCAGTGCTTTGCTTCGTGAAGAGTCTCTGCGTATCATCTCATCTGGAGGCCTTGTGGACCTCTCTGGAGGCCATCTGAGTGCCCCTGGGGCGCCCAGGAGCCATCTTGGAAGCCTGTCGTGGTATCTGGGGCCCCATCGCTGAGCCCCTGAAACGTCTTCGGCGCCTTCCACGAATCTCTTGAGACCCTCGGGTCCCGACGGGCTTGTCTGTGGGTGGCCCGCCGATTAGGCCCCTCCTCGAGGCCAAAGGTGTTTCTCGCCACTCTCGTACGCGCTGCAGCCAATATTGTAAAAGAGATTGGATTGGGCTCCACCTTCGCCACCCACATCTCGCGCAGCAGCGCCAACGCCCGATGCCACTGCTCACCTTTCCCGCACGCGCTGATCCCAGCGCTGTAGCTGATTACGTCCGCTGCCGTACTCAATCCCCTCATCTCGCTCAACAACGCTACCGCCTTCTGCCACTGTTCGCCTTGCGCGCATGCGCTAATAGCAGCGTTGTGTGCAATATGCCAACCCCGCTTGCCTGGGGGTGAAACGGCCTCGTGTGAGACATTTGGCTGCCCCGATCCCTCTTCGTGAATGCACCTAAAAGACCCTCGCAGCCTCCGTGGCCGCCAAGATGGCCAAAATGTGTTCAAGTGTGGCTCCAGAAAAGGCTCCAGCATGCCGGAAGGACCCCAAGATCGCCGAAGATGGCCTCAAGACGGCCTTGGATGTGCCCAAGGCGGCCCAAAGAGGCCCCGAGTAGAGAGACCCAGTATGCAAAATGATTGGTTTCCCACATGTTTTGAACCATGTTCGCGGTCTTGCCCTTCGGGCTTTCGAAAATCAAAAGGGTCCCGAGAGGCACCAGAGACGCCGCAGGAGGGCCCTCCAATAAGACCCCCAAAACAGGTCCCCAAAAAGCACAAGAGGCCCAAGAGAGGCCCCAGAGGGGGGGACTCGCATGGACCCCATGAGCGCTCCCCCCAAAAAATGCCTACAAGACCCCCAACATGTTCCGAGAGACCCCCACGAAGCCCCCAGCGGCCCCGAAACACCTGGGGAGCCTTGGAAAGGCTTCAAGAGGGGCCCCGCAACAGACAGGGAGGAAGAGGAGGACGAACCGGCAACACGTACACGTAAGCAGCACGATGGGAAGCGGCTAACAAAGCAACAAGGCATACGAACTCGTAAGCCGCACATAGGTCAACTCATGGTGGTTGGCGGGATGGCGCAACCACTTACATTCGCTCGCCCACCGGGCTGAAGGGAGTGTGAGGCTAACGTGTGAGAGCTCCTTGCACAACTTTGTCCTCCACTGCCCCACCTCCAAGAAACCTCCGCCATTCCGCCGCCTGGCTGCACAACCTGCTCTTCTTGGCCCCGAGCAGGCTTTCGGAAAGCGCCCACGACGACCTCGAAATCAAAATATTCCAAATACGCTCTCGACGCACCTGGCCCCATTTTGGCCGATGCGGGTCCCCTCCCCCATTCCAGGCCTCCGATGTCTACTCGCAGGACTTGCAAATGCGCGTATGGATCCGAACTTCGATTACAAACTAGGAGCTTCCAACGTGCAGCAAACCCAAAAAGTTCTCACGAGTTTTAGCGCGCCCGGGAACGCCTAGGCGCCTCTTGTCACTGATTTGTGGATTCGACTGGGTCAGGCCCGCCACCCCCCCCGACCCCTCTGCACACATAAGACGCCATCAAAAGTTCCCTGCCTGAGCTGGTAGGACCAAAGAGCTTGACTGCGTCAGGAGCCTCTCTCGGGGCCCCTCTTTGGAGCTTTTCTCGGGGCCCACTTCCGCCCCTGTTGGCGCCGCGTGGGCCGTCGTCGGACAGCCTTGGAATATTTTGGAAAGGGCCCAGGGAGGCAACATCCATGTCACTGCTCCGCTGGTAATGATGACGGCCATCGATCAACCACCCATCACAGCCGAGCCTACTCGGCGCCGGGATGGAGAACGCATGGAGCGAAAAAAAGAAAGACAACACACACACACATACATACACACCCACACAAACACGCGCACACACACGCACACACATAACACACATACACACACACACACACTCTAACATACTCTCACACACACACACACACTGCACACGCACGCGCATGTGCACATGCACGCTAAAACCTGCAAGCGGGTCCGTCCCACTTGTGGGAAGATGTTCCTGCAATGATCGGGCGGCAAACGCGAAGTGTCTCGAATAGGGCCACTATCAAATTTGGCCTCGCGCACCTTGTCTAGCAACGACAAGGCTTGCTGCCACTGACCTCCTTTCTCACAAGCGCTGATTCCGGCATTATAGCTAACTAGTGTGTACTCGTGATTGCTGCGACTGGCGGCGGGGGTTGCCGAACCATGGGTGATTCTGTAGGCGACAGCCACATGCCAGATGGAGGGTCCTCGCCAGGGCCGCGGGCCGCGCGACCGCGCGGCCGTTTGGGGCCGTCTTGGGCGCCTCTGGGGCAGTGTGGGGACCGTCTTGGGGCCGTCTTGCCGTAGGGCACGAGGAGGTTCAAGAGGGCCTCAGGACGCCGCCAGGCGCGGGCCCGCCACTCTGCCACGAGAGGCCTTTCTGTGGCAGGACGCATCCGGCCCTGTCTTGGGGGGCCCAAAGTCCAGTGGGCCGCAAGAGCGCCCCCAGGGGGCCCCGGGCCCCAAGAGGGCCCCAGACATCATGTACTTGATATGCTTCTTGGGCTTGCGAGAGGGGCACTCGAGTACATGCGTCACGGGGCCTTGTCGGGGCCCTCTTGGGGCCCGCAGGCCCCGTCTTGCAAGGGCCCCTGGGGAGCGCTCCCAGCCTGTCCAGGCCGCCTCTTGGGGCCGTCATGGGCGCCTGAAGAGCCGTCCTGGCGCAGTCTTCAACCGTGTTGGGGCCCTCCTGGCAGCCTCGATCTTGAGGGCCTGGGGCCGTCTTGGACGCTTTGAAAACGAAAAACGCGGGAACTCCCGAAATGTACGTTTTCCATCGGGATTGGGACGATTTTTCCTTGTTCGGGCTCTCCTGGTGCTCTTCCTGGAGCCCACTCGGAGCATTTGGGGGGCCTCTTGGGCCGTCGGGCGGCTGCCTTGGGCGTCTTCGAGCGCTCGGGGCCAGTCTCGGAAGCCCTCTTGGACCGTCGTCGGCCGCAAGCCATCTCGAAAGCGCGCCAGGGCTCCGTGGCCGCGCCGGTGGCCGCCATGCAGCAGTGGCCAGTCCGCTGCCACTGTTCGATAGGTTGGCGAACGGTGAACGCTGCATTCTAGGAGCAATGGCGTCTGGCTTCAAACTCACTTCCTGTGCTTCCCTGAGGAGAAACAGCGCTTGCTGCCACTGACCTCCTTTTGGGGATACCAAAAAATACCGATACCGCTACTCCCCGGACCTCTCCCGGGTTGCGTTCTGACCAGGATTTCGAGGCGAATCCAACGGTGGCGTCGAAGGCCTCCGAGGAGGCCCAAACAGAGGAAAACGAGGGGAGGGTAGAGGTATGGGTACCTTTTCCTCCTCTGACCTTTTTCGCACGCACTGATCCCAGCATTGTAAGTCACAATGTCTGGCGCGAGTTTGACCTTGCGAGCCTCGCTCAACAAGAGCATTGCCTGCAGCCAGTGCCCGCTTTTCTCGCACGCGTTGATCCCAGCGTTGTAGGTGACCGAACGGGGCCAATAGACTACAGTCCAACTCGGCTGCTGGCCGCCCTGACTGGAATGCGACGAGCGTCACAGCAAGACTGCTTTGTCCTGGGGTCCTGCATTTTCACTGGGAACCAAAAAGTCAACGGATTGAGTCGGACGACGAATCGACGGAGCCGGTCGTCCTTCGCGATTAGCGCAAATTGTGCCAGACTGCTGGCTGGACCACATGCGCGCACTAACACACACACGCACAAAAACACACGAACATGCACGCACACGCACACACACACACACACATTCGCACGCGCACGCGCACTCACACGCACACGCACTCACACTAATACGCGCCCGCAGTGCAAATACACCCTTCACCCCATCAAACCTCTTCCTCCTCCTTTTCTTGTTGCTCCTCCTCCTGATACTGCTCCTACACCTCCTCCTCCAACGGCAATCAGAGAATCTGGATCCGACTATCCTCTTGCCCCGGACCGTGTGCGAACGGGGCTAAATGTCTGACGAAAATGACTTCAACTCAAGGGAGCGTATTGCGTGATGTTCTGCATGTGTTTTTCCAAATGATGTTCCCGCTGAAGCGCTGGCCTCAATGCAGGATCGGCGCTGTGCTCCCGTCGTTCGGAATGGCGCTCTCGCCTCAACGTGGGCCATATCTCTGAATCCGACTCATTCCTTGTAGATATCGCCACCCTCCTTTCCCATCCTCCGCCTTCCCCACGTCCTCCAGCTCCTCCTGCTCCTGCCACTTCTGCTCCGTCTGCTGCTGTTGCCGCTGCTGCTACTGCTGCTCCGTCGCTTTCCTCATCCTTCTCGTCCTCCGCCAACTCATCCCTCTTGCTCATCCGCCACCGCATTTTTCAATCCTCCTCTCCCTCATCCCCCTTCTCCCCACTTTGTCCCTCTCCTCTTCCTCCTCCTCGGGCGTAGCAGGGGGGCGCCTGGGGTTCATCCACATCACGTGCACAGGCCACCGCACGTTGGGCGGGCAACCTGAAACCGCACCGCCCTGAGCACGCTGGATTGCGTGTCTGGCGGGGTCACAGGCGCTGACACTGACGCGAGAGGGCGCAAGGCATTGAACAGGAAGTAGGCGAATACAGGGATGGCAAAAGAGGCACGAGAGGGGGAAAGGACGCCGAGGCGAGCGAGGGGACGAAAGTCAAGAGGGTGTCCAACAACTTCTGCGGGGGGCCTCAGGAAACGCGGGCACTTCCAGTAGTGCCAAAATCTGCCGGCACAATCTGGGCATCCAAGCATGCATGGTGTAGACTTCTGAAATCGGCGATCAGCAACCCAGGCAGCGGCAAGAGTTTTCAGCACGGCAGCGCGCCAGGAAGGAGGGAGGGAGATAATCTCGGCACGGCAGCGATCCCAGTCAATCGTCTCAATCTCTTGGACCGACTCTGGGCAACCTCTGCGCAGACGAGCCTTGAACATCGTGAACAAGTTATCGGGGAAGAGGGGATGCAGGAGGGACAGGTAGAGTACACGTTGGGGATGAAGTGCTTTAAGAGGAAGGAGAGGGTGAGCAGCGACATGGTCTCGCAGCGCGTGAAGAGCCGTCCTACCAGGGATCCTGCAAATCGGGGAGTCCTGAAAGCCTAGATCAGCCTGTTGCAGATTTTGAGCGATGGGGCGGGACCTCCAAAACTTCGGGCACCAACGGCGCCCTCCTTCAAGATCAGGGTAACCAGAAACGACGGTGACGAGCGGGAGCTCGGCCCACGCGGTCTCTTCCAAAATCCCCATGCAGTCACGCCAGCACGGGGGGGTGCATTTGCATGAGCGCATCAGAGATGCGAGGCAAAGGGCGAGGATAGAGGTCGTTTGGGGTCCACCCCAGTCCTTCAGGCGGTGCCAGTCGGCGTTCGCCCAGCAACGAAATGGCGTCTTAAATAGACGGGCCAGCTGCTGGTACTCTGACTTTCGGAGATGAGGAGGGATGATCATGAACTGGGCGACGTAAGATAAGACCGAGACAGCACGACGGCGATAAAGTAAAGCGGTAACCTCTGTCGCAGAGCCACCAGTCATGGCGCAACGAGACTGGTACTTACTGAGCGGGGCGTGCCACGAGTCCCACTCGACATCAGGTCCTAGAAACATCCCAAGGTACTTGAGTTTGCCCGAGATTCCCATGGAGGTCCATTCCCGAAGGTGATTGCTAAGCCAGAGGCGATACTGGTGAATGACTTCAGGAGATGCCGAATCTATAAGCGGGACAATGTGGCACTTCGGGATCTTGAGCTTTAGGTGCGCCAGTCTCTGAGCCTTCCGCAAAAAAAAAACGACGAGATCTCACTCAAAGCGGAGATGCACTTCAGCGCCATGCCGATGTCGTCGGCACAAGCTCTCGTATGGCCACGGCCCGCGCCGTCCACCACGGAGCGATAGTCTTGAAGAAAGGGATCAAGAGCGAGACTGAAGAGAAGCCCAGAAGCCGGGCAGCCCTGGACGATACCAGTCGTGATGTGGTACATGAAGCAGGTAACCCCACCAATGTTCCCCCAACACGTGACGTTTTCGTAGGTAACCTGGTGGAACCACCGAAGAGGAGGAGGGAGGGCGAGACCGTCGAGCACCAGCATCAGCCATCTCTGACACAAGCTCGGGAAGCCTGGCCGAAGTCAAAACCTATAAGCAGCGGAAGCGACGCCCTGGGACCCATAGAGTAGACCCTCGAGAAGGTGTCTAACTCCACGATGTTCGATTAAAAGCTTCGGCCCGAAACGAAACCACGTTGGTTCGAGTCAAGTCCAGCAGGGACGCGACGAGAGAGCCCCCAGCAACAAACCCCCGCCGGGATCTTACAGTCCGTGTTTTTGAGGCCGAGAGGCCGAGTATCCCCAACATCCCGAAAACTCCATCTTGATCGCCAGCTTCCGTGCCTTTGGGAATGTAAACTCCCAGCAGCTCGTTAAAGTTGAAGGAGAGCGAGAAGCCGCTCAGGATCCACTGAAGTCCTTCAAACAGCATGGAGGAACCTAACGGGGCATGCTGCCACGCAGCGTATCTGAGACGGTCGGGCCCAGGGCCAGAGTCGGACTGCCTCCGAACGTAGCTTTCCAGGAAGGCCAAGGTGGGGGGGGGGGGATCGTGGCGCGAAACTCGAGGGGCGAACTCCTGAAGGCACGACTTCGCAGGCTCTTCTTCGAAAGGCTTACCAGAAAAGACAGGGGCCCAATGAGCAGACAGCGCTTCAAGGACGCGGGAGGGTTCCTGCAAGATTTGCCCCTGGACCCGAACCCCCGCCAGAGTGACGCGTTTGTCAAAGGGGGACCATAACTTAGCAGCCTTTTGCATTTTGCCCACCCGTCCTCGAAGCCGAGCCTGGCGCTGCTCGCTTCCAGCAGCAGCAGGACTCGCTTGCACGAGTTGTCGCCGACGCTGTGAAACTTCAGCGCGCGGCGTGTCAGAGAGCGATGCAAAGTCCAGCGGCGGGACCAGATCGACCGTGCTCGCAGCTTCGTCGTAAACGAGGTGCTCACGAGCGAGAGGGCGGGACAGGCAAACGCGTTCGGCGAGACGCACATCTTGCCGAAAGACAGCACGTGCACACGTACGCAGGACTATGAATTTGGCGTCGAGCGACTGCGGCTTGTGCATGATGAGCGTGTACCGGGCATATCGAGCTGCGTCTATGATGAGTTTCTTATAATATGCATGTCTGAGAGGTACACTAAGCTGTTCATATTCAGCAGCAGCAAGTGCACGACGCATATACCACAAATTCGGCCACGCGAAAGATCTCGCGCGGGATAGGCCGGGCATCTCCAGGCGGCCGCTGACGAGCAACAAGAGTCGCACAGACTGCAGCATGGTCTGAGATGTGTTTCGCTAGAAGCTGTTCTGGGATTCCCACTACCTCCCCGCTGGCGACCATCTGAGATAACACCCGCCCTGGAGCAGAGCAGAACAACCGATCGATGTAGGATAAGTGCTGCACCCCCGCATGAAGATGGGTAGGCGCCTCTAGCTGAAACTCGACCATCTTACAAAGAACTTCTCGCCACTCGGGAGCCCCTGGAACGAGCGGCGGCAGAGGTGCATTGAAAAGCTCGTCGCTCGGGTTGAGCGGCACGGGCGGTTGCAGACCGAAGTTAAAGTCCCCGACAACGATCATCCATTAGATCATTAGCGATACACTGACATACATACATGACGACGTTGAACACGAGAGATACTGTGTTTGTGAATGTTATAGTGAGATACCCATGTCGAACCATCATGAGATGAGAAACGCGTGTGTAATAATCGACCAGGAACCAGAGAGAGAGAAGAGACGAGGGGAGGCGCGCTGCCGAACCTCCGCTCCCGTTCGCTGCTGGGGTTAAACTTTGGATAAAATGTGACAACGCCTCCTGCAGGGCGCGGCCTAGTGATACCATCATCGCCAAGCACTGCTGGAAGGAAAGAGGAGGAGCAGGAAAAGGGGAGATTAGCGTGATGCAAGAAATCTCGCACCTCTGCAATCGATCCGTGGACTTCCTGCACGGCCACGATTGCCCCAGGACGGAGCAGGCGTTGTTAAATAGCGGAATTTAGCAGTGCGCACGAGTCTGATGGTGCAACAGGGCATTCGAGTTCCAAGAGCCGATCCTCAACGGCGTCTCGGAAGATCCGCTCCAGAGAGCGAAGAACGTGCTCAAGAGACCACTGGGTCTGGTTGTCCCCCTGGATGGCGACGGCCAGCGGCTCCTCGATTTCCTCGCGGGAGATATTCTCGAGAGCCAGATT
>CAUYUJ010016094.1:204751-262251 GCA_963575745.1 Prorocentrum cordatum | reverse complement strand
CTGTAGCCCTTCTGGGCCGTCCTCTCCTGGGCCGTCTGGGCCCTCTCCCGGGCCAGCTCGGGCCGCCCGGGGGCTCTCTTGGGGCCAGGGCGGCGGCGCCCCTCCGGCCAAGGCCGAGGAGGCGCCGCCGTCCAGGCATTTCACCCGTTCAGAGGCTGCTGGAGGTGCCCCTGGCCCGAGGTGCCCTGCAGCAGTTCGAATCACGAGGCCCAGAGGGCCCCGGGGGCTCCAAGATTGAGGGACAAGCTGCGGGCACCCTGGGCCAGGGGTACCTCTAGCAACCTCCGACCCGTGGACTGCGTCCACGAAACCTGCCCGACCTGGCATGTGATTGTGGGCACTGCCGAAGGCTGACATCATGGCGCGGGGGTCGAGCGTCGCACTCCGCGCATGCTGCTGCGTGCTGCTGCTTGCTGCCGCTACTGCGTGCCACTGCTACGTGCTGTTGCTGCAGCTCGGGATGCCGCTTTGGGGCCCCGACTAAAATCTTGGAACTGTCGCGGGGGCTCTTGGACAGTTGGGGAGGCATCCGGAGCCGTCTCAGGAGCCTCTGGAAGTCTCTTGTGGGCGTCCGGGGTGCGTGGAATGGACTGATCGGGGGGAAGCGTTCCGAATTTGGAGATCGGGGTCCCTGTCTTGGCCCCCCCTGGGGCCGTCTTTCGGGCCTCTTCTCTTGGACCGTCTTGCGGGCCACTGGAGCCGTCTTGGGGGCCTCTTGGAACTCTTCGAGGCTCTCTTGGAGGCCGCCTGGGCTGCCTTTGGCCGATCTCGAACGCCTCCTGGGTCGTCTTGGGCGGTGTGGTGCCAGATAAACTAGCATAGAACAAAGAACTGGACATCTTCAGAATTTCACTAGCTGTTCCTTCTCGCGACTCTCTTGGGGGTTCTCTTGGAGAGTTCTCGCGTGTGGGTGCGTGTGTGCGTGTGTGTTGGGACCTCCACTCCAGTCGAAGCCCTGCGCGCTGTGAGTATTCCCCCCTCCCCCTCCTCCCTCCGCGACCGCGCCCGCCCCTTGGTCTCCCCCTCTGGCCGCCGGACACTCGGCACCCGCGCGTGCGGGCTGCCGCTGCCGCGCTGCGACGGAAACAAAACATTGGGGTCTCTCGGGCCGCCTTTGGGGCGCTCCGGAGGGCTGTCGAGGGGCTCTCCGGAGGCCATGGCGGGCTCCCTCGGGGCCCTCTTGGGCTGTCCTGCGGGGCACTCTTGGGCAAGCACGGCGTCGCCCCTCGAGCGGAGCCGCGAAGGCGGCGCGGGCCTGGGGAAGCAAATGGATCCCTGCTGGCACGCAGACTGCCCGGTACAGCCGTAAAGATCACGTCTGGATCCACATCCGCATCCCACATCTCACTCAACAACCTCAGCGCGGGCTGCCATTGCCCACACTTCTCGCAAGCGCTGATGCCGGAGTTGTAGCACAAGACGTCCGGTACTTGCGTTTGCTCCCACTGCACGTTCAACAAAGAGCACGCCCACTGCCACTGCCTACCGTTTGCACACGCGTCGATAGCAGTACCATAGGTCACACTGTCTGGCGTTAGCTTCCATTCGCAGGCACCACACAACAACGCCAGGGCCTGTCGCCACTGACCGCACTTCTGGCAAGCACCGATCGCAACTGTGTAGCTGACTATGGTTGGATCCACCTTGAACGCCTCAAAATTACCCAACAACGACAGCACGAATTGCCACTGTCGGCCCTGCCCACAAGCGACAAGAGCAGCATTGCAAAGCTTGATGCCAACATGCACGTGCGACTGCGACGCATCTCGGAGTGCTGCAAACGCTGCAACCCACTGCCTGTTTTTTCCGTAAGACCTGATTGTAGCTAGGAGCGAATCGTCATTCAACTTTGACCTTGGCCGTCTCGAATTTCTGAAGGCATGCATCGCGGTCAAGCATCTTGAACTTGAATGGGTGGCCAGCCAATGTGCACTGGTGTCCGGCATACGTCGACGTATAGCCCTCTGTCATTAGCCACTCCGCACGCTCTCAAACTTTAATCAAGACAATTGAGACGCATGAGAGGGCATCGACGCGACAGTTCCAAGACTCAACACATGGTATACATCAAAATACTGCGGTCACTACAGCTACTGATGGCCAATCGCCTCGGCAATGAAACATACACGATTCAGCGATGCCCATCTAGGTACATCAGTTAACATATATGTATTCATCGTGCATGTGTGCAAGTGTGTGTGCAAAACAACCAAATAATGCATAACGTTGCAACTGCCTGCTGTCAACCATCAGGGGACGGACAGGAAGGGAAGTGGCCATGTGAAAAGTAAGGGCAACTGTTCATCGGTCCAGTTATCAAAGGGTACGCGTGTGGACTATACAGCGCACGGACGACTGGAAACATAGATCCAGAAGAAAACGCACATACAAGTATGCTGGTGAGGGACACCAAGTAAATACCTCTGGTGTCAGAATTGACGTCGGTGGAGCCCTATGTGGGGCCACGAAACGCTTGGGGTGCACGCCGAAGTGGGCTGGGGGACCCCATGCTCCTGTGCTCACTGTGACCATTCATGGAGCTCCATGTGGGGCCGCGAGACGCGAGGGGTGCGACGAAGTGGCCGTCTGCGCCGACTGGGACCGTAGGTGGAGCCTCCTCTGGATCCACGAAGCATATGAGGGGTGCACCGAGGCGGGCGGGGGGGACCCATACGTCCACGAGCCCCCTGCGGGGCCACGGAGCGCGTGAGTAGTGCGCCGAATTGGGCGGGCGGGCGTAATGCGTCTGCGCGCATACTGAGTCCGGAGTTGGAGCTCCCCGTTGGGCCACGGCAGCGAGGCGTGCGAGAAGGCGCGCCGAAGTGCACGGGAGGGGGGTGCCCGTGCGCCTGCTCCCACTTGCGTGAAGCAAATCGGGCTTCACATCGAGCCGCATCGGCGATGCATCGGCGATGCGGCGCGATCCTCCGACCCCATCTACTCCGACTCCGTCTAGGAGGCCTAGATCTATGCAAGAGGAGGACCATCAGATCCGACGCTGCGAACAAAAGCGCAACATCGCGAACAAATACGCCCAGGACCCTATAGGCCCTATCTTTCCACAGCATTTTTCGAGCCTGGTCGACCTGTGATGGACCCGGGGGCCGAACCGAGCGGTACCGCCTGGCTTGAACCAATTTTGCATAGCCTGGATTTCTGGGGGGGGAGGAGAAGGATTGGGCGGTCTTTACCGGAGCGGGAGGCCCAGGGACTTGTACAGGAAGGCGATCTGCCGCGCCGACTCTTCCGCGCGCCCCTGCCAATCCACCGCGCCGCCGTGGCCGCCGTCCGCGCACTGCAGGAGCACCGGCGAAGCCGCCTCCCGCGGTGTGCCCCTGCGCCGGCGCAGCCCGCTTCCTGCCGCGCCCCCCACCGGCTCCGGGCAGCGGGCCCGCAAACGCGCGGAGAGCTTCAGGGGCATCCAGGCCGGGACGCGGGCGTCCTCCCGCGCGCAGGACATGTACAGGGGCGGGTACCGATGGCTCCCGACGTTCTCGTACGGCGACAGCGACCGCAAGTTGGCTTCGTGCCGCGGCTCGCGCGGGTCGCCCCACTCCGCGAACTCGTGCACCGTCAGCGGCAGCGACGGGTCCATCATGCCCGTGAGCACGTCCACGAACGGCACCTCCATCACGGCAGCAGCCACAAGGGACGCCTCCTCTGGCGAGTTCAGCAGCGCGCCCAACGTCAACCCCCCAGCGCTCGAGCCCTTGAGGCACAGCGCACCAGGCGCCGCGACGCCGCGAGCCAGCAAAAATCTCGCCGTGTCGGCCAAGTCCAACACCGAGCGGGCCTTGCCCAGCCCCCTCGCGGCGGAGTGCCACGCGCGGCCCTTCTCTCCACCGCCCCGCACGTGGGCCCAAGCAACGGCCCAGCCCCGGCGCAGCAAGGACACGACCTCGGGGCGGAAGTCAGGCGAGAGGCAGGTGCCGTACGCCCCGTACACGTGGAGAAGGCATGGCCGGGGCGCTGCACCGTGCTCTGGCCGAGGACGCACCAACGTCAAGGGCACCCACTCTCCGTCACGCGCCGGGAGCTCCAGCCTCTCACACTCGAACGCATCGGGGCCCACCGCGCCGACCGTGGTCTGCCACCTGCGGCTGTCGACCAGGGCCAGCTCGCCGGTCTCCAGCTGCAGGTCGTAGGTGGAGCCGGCATCGAGGGGCGACCGGAAGCTGAAGCGCACCGACTCTGCCGTCGGCTCCGCGTTCACGCCAGGCTCCACAGAGCCCACGGCACGTGGCAACGCGGCCAAGTAAGGCGCCCGTTTGGGCGCAACGCTGCCTGCGTCAGCTGCGGGTGGCAGGGGGACGACACAGATCGCCGGCGCGGCGTCCTTGTGGCCGTACAGCACGAGCCAGCGGCGCAGCACGTCGGCGTCGGTCACGTGGAACCGCCCCGGGGGCGCAAAGACGTGCCGCAGGCTGGGCCAGCCGCCGTCGTCGGAGCCGAGGGCCGCCTCGGGTAGTGTGTAGACGGCAAAGTCTGGCCTCTCGTGGTTGCTAATGACGAGGAACTGTCCCCCGCAATGCTCTGCGAAGTACTCGACGCCCTCTCTTCGCGCCAGCATCGTCCTGGCCGAGGCGGCCTCAGCGCTGCTTCCGCACCGCACAGCACGGACCTCCGACGTGTCTTTCGTGTTGGAAGAACACAGCACGAACTCCCGGTTCTTCGTGCGGAACACCTCCAGGTACGCGGCCTCGTTGGGCTCCTCCCACAGGAGTCGCGGCTGCTGCTCGGCAAGGTCGCGCCTCGAAACGGGCAACAACGATATGCTGCTGGCCCTGCGAGTGGCGGCATCCGTGTGCACAACGAGAGCAGCGAGGGCAGATTGTCCGTCGCCGCCGCCGCCGAGGAACTCGAAGCTGCGCGCGCCCGGGACGGCGGAGGGCCAATCGGCCGCGCTGCCCGCATCACGGAAGCGAAGCTCCCACGACTCGTCGCCGCGCACATCCACGACGTACCCGACGACCGAATGGTCGTCCGAGACCTTGCAGGCAGTCACCTCCGCGTAGCCGGTGCCTTCGCGAGAGGCGAGCTCGCCGGCGTCCAGCAGCGCCTCCTCGCGCCCCGCCGCGGGCCCCGCGGCGGGCGATCGGCAGAAGACCACGAAGCCCTCCGGGCCGTGCCTCTCGAAGTAGCGGTACGCCCCGTGCACCTCCGGCGGCGTCGCGGGCTGGGGCTCGAGCAGGTGCGCCGCCTCGGCCTGCAACCTCTCGCTGAACTCCTCCGTGCCCTCGAAGAAGGCCCGCGCGCCCGCGGCCTCGGCGGCGAGCAAGCGCGCGGCCTCGTCGCCGTCCAGGTTCTGCAGAGGAGACCACTCGTCGACACGGTGGAAGCCGAGCTTCTCCGCCTGATGCTCGCACGCCAGGAGTGGTGACGGGAAACATGGGCGCGATGTCCAACAGCAGTGCCTGTTCATGAGGAACAAGGGGTGGTGTCCTCCGGAAACCCTCAGACAACGCATGTGGTCATGTCGAAAGCAATCCCTGCACATATGGACACCAAGTGTTGCCAAATGGACAAGGGTTGCTGTACGAACTGTTGCCCAGTCGGATCCGAACGACAAAACATCTCGTTCCAGATAAACTGGCACTACTCTAGTTACTGTTCGGCATCGTGCTAACACTCCATCTCCGCTGCACGTAAGAGTACCCCTTGGCAAGAGTGACGTTTGGTGCGCGCCTTTCGGGGGCACCGGGCCTACCCAATCCAAGCGCGCAGGCCGCTTCGGCCCAGTGCTGGGGTGACCCCTGTGGGCCCGCACACCAGGCCACTCCGGCAAAGGGTCATTCTTGCGCGTCGCCGAGCCGCGCCCCCCTTCTGGGCGTGCCAATGGTGCCCGGGACCAGAGGATAGGGGGCCACATGCGAACCCTACCCCTGCCCCCCCAGATTTCTGAGGGGGAGGGTGGGGTTCACTTCGTTCGGGAGCTCCCGAGCGAAGCGAACCCCTCCCTCCCCCTCATAACTCGTGGGTGGCGGGGGTGGGCTTCGCACGTGGCCCCCTGGAGGAGCGGCGCGCATCCGTGGCCCCCCGGGCGGGGGCGGCGCGCCGCCGCGGCGCGGGGGGCGCGCGCGCCCGTGCGGCGGCCACCCGCCACAGCTCCTGCACGGTCTGCCGCAGCCGCATGGCCCGGGCCCGGGCGCGCGGGCGCCGGCCGCAGGCGGGGCCGCGGGCGCTCGGCGGCCGCACTCGCTCAGAGGGCCGCGGGCCAAGACGGCTACGGTCGGGCCGCTGAAAGAAGGGACGCTCAATAAGGAACGAAGCCCCCTCTTGGCCCCGTAAGCGCCTCCGTGCCCCAGGAGGGCAAGAGAAACAACACTGGAGGAACCTAAGGAACATCGAGCCCCTTCCGAACCCAAACTGTTCCTTATTTCAGCGTCTTGGCTGCACACGGTCGGGAGGGGGAGGGGGGCAGGGGGCAAGAAGGCTACAATCCGAGGGGCATGAGGAGGAGGAGCAGCGAGCACATGGGAAGACGCGCCCAGGTCGGGTTCGGGGATTCAAAGGGTGCGTTTGGAACAGCACAGGCCGCAATCTTTTTACATAGCCTGGACCACTCCAACGCCCGAAGACAATGAACACAGCCGTGAGACCCTCCCTATGGAAGGAGTTTCCACGGAGGAGCCCCGGTCACTGGCGATGGCTGCTCGAGGGGGTGGTCGTCTCCGAGGTGGCTCCACGTGGCCACGGAGCTTCCCAAGGAGTCCCCAAAAGGCCCTCCCACAGAGCCCAAGAGGATCCCAAGAGGGCCCAAAAAGGGCTCCAGTCGAACGTGAGTCGGATGTTCGGTCGGGAGGGGGAGGGGGCAGGAGGAGGAGGAGGAGAAGGAGGAGGAAAAGTACAGGGCGCAATCTGTCACATAACCTGCACCACGCCAACGCCCAAAGACAGTCAAGCGTGAGACAGCGTGAGGAGAACGAGGGGGAGGAGGAGGAGGAGGAAAAGGAGGAGGAGGAGGAGGAGGGGGAGGAGGAGGAGGAGAATCTATACGGTCGGGAGGGGGAGGGGGGCCGGAGGAGGAGTCGGAGGAGGACGAGGAGGAGGAGGAGGAAGAGGAGGGCGTGAGGAGGAGGAGGAGGAGTCGGAGGAGGAGGAGGAGGAGGAAAAGGAAGATGAGGAAGAGGAACCACACGGTCGGGAGGGGGAGGGGGGGTCAGAGGAGGAGGCGCAAGCGGCAGAAGCAGCACGAGGGGCGCAGGCGTGCCCCGCCCGGGGAGGGGTAGGCAGGGAGAGGCGGAGCAGGCACGAGAGGCGCCAGGGTGGCATCGAGCTTCTTTGGAGTCCCGAGCCGGTGCGGTGACGCACCGTGCGGTGACCTCGAAATCCCGCAAGACCTCACAGCACACTCCGTTACCGCACGGTCTTGGGCCTGGGACCTCGGAGGCCCCTGTCGTCGGAGACGTCCTCGGAGAACGACCCGAATCCCAAAACCGTGCGGTGACCCCGTACCCCCACCGACTCACCGCACGGTGTGGTCACCACCTCGTTTGGGGGCCCCCGAGCAGGGAGGGGAGGAGCAGGCACGAGTGGTGCCGGGGTGGCATCGCGTTTCGCGCAGTCGCGATGCAGGGCCGGGAGGGACCAGGGAGGACCCAGATCATCGGATACCAAATTCTGATCGGTCGCGATCGGTAGCGACCGCTCGGCGCTCCAGATCGACCGCGACCGAGTGGTCGCGACCGATGTCGAAACTTGAGCCGAAAATCGGTAGCGATCGATTTCGTCGGTCGCGACTGGAAAATCCCACCAGCCCTCTGGGCGTCGGTGGTTTAGGGAGTTTCCTCTTCCACCCCTCCTTTTCCTCTTCGGGGAGGGGCTTACCACTGTTCCCTGTTAGTGAACACCCCCTCCCCCAGGCGATTGGGAGCCAACCAGGGTCAATGCGGGCCCCCCCACCATCCTTTGTAAAAAACAATGCAAAACACACTCTGTCTCCAATTTCGGAGCACGCGCAGCGAACCCGACGCGGCCTCCCCCCACCATCCCTGTCAAAAAACAAAACAGAGTACACTTGGCGGCGGCGGCGGCTGCGGCGGCTGCGGCTGCGGCGGCGGCTGCGGCGGCTGCGGCGGCTGCGGCGGTGACGGCGGCGGCGGCGGGGGCGGCGGCGGCGGCGGCGGCGGCGGCGGTGGCAACGATGGCGGCAGCGGCTGGCGCAGGGCTGCGCCGGCAGCGGCTGCGGCGGCGGCGATTCGGCAGCGGCGGCGGCGGCGGCGGCGGCGGCGGCGGCGGCGGCGGCGGGCGGCGGCGGGGCGGCGCGGCGGCGGCGGCAGCGTGGCGGCGGCGGCGTGGCGGCGGCGGGCGGCGGCGGTGGCGGCGGCGGCGGATTCGTCCCCAGTACCTGCCCATCAAAAGACGACTGCTGAATATGCTGCGGCTCGGGCCAGGCTCGGGTGCTACGTATGTGCTGGGAAGGCGGGTGGGAGTGAGCGAGACGGCTTGCGGGCGGGGAGGGAGTCTTGACCCCTCCCCCTACCCTCTCCCCTGCACCTGGACGGGAAGCTTCGCGAGGTGTCAGGGCGTCCAAAACGGCCTCGGCGAGGAAACCAAAATCAATGGTTTTACGAGGGTGTTGGCCCCATTTTGGCCTCCTGGGGGGGGGGGCAAATTAAAGTTCCCTTCTTGTTTGATCGATCTCCTCCAAAATGGCCCCAAGAAGCGCCCAGCAGGCCCAAAGAGGTCTCAAGATGGCCCCAAGAGGCCCCCAGGAGGCCCCCCAAAGGATCCCAAGCTGCCCCAAGAGGCACCCCCGAGGCACCCAAGACGCCGAAGAGCTCCCCACGACCGCCAAGAGACCCCAAAGACGTCCCAAGACGCCCAAGAGATACCCCAAGAGGCTCCGAGAAGCATCCAAGAGACCTCTGGCCCTTTTGCTTCCTTTCCTCCTCCACCTCCTCCTTCCTCCTCCTTCCTCCTCCTATCCTTTCTCATCCTCCCCCTCCCCCTCCGCCTCATTTTCCTCCTCCTCCTCCTCCTCCTCCTCCTCCTCCTCCTCCTCCTCCTCCCCCTCCTCCCCCTCCTCCTCCTCATCCTATTCATCCTCCCTGCTCCCTCATCCATCCATCAAAGTTTCTCCTTCGCCTCCTCTCTCCAACGCACGGTTCGGCCGTCCCCCTTCTGTGCTCCCGCATTTTCCCGCACTCGCCTGGACATCGTTTCTGGATGGGCTGGTAGGGATACATGTTTTGGTCGCGGGCGGACGCGGATTCGTTGTCGCCGAACTGAGAGGTCCGGGCCACGGGCCTGCCAACTTAGCAACGCGCAAGCCTAAAAGCGCAGCAGCGGCCGAGCCCGCTCACAGTGCCTACCGCCGTTGGGGCCGCGGGCTGATGGGGAGCTGGCTGAGTTGACTGCAAACGGCCAGGGTAGCTGATGCACCATGCGAATGAATTGCTCCAGTACGCCAGGAGAGGTGACCTGCTCTGTAGCAACAGACCACACGTCAGCCGAGCGGGGCGGTGCCACCAGACGGGCGAACCTGGTGGCTGGTAAGGATACTTTTTTGGTCGGCGGCTCCGAGGCGGCGGACAGGGAGCGGTAGGCGTCGTCGGGGCCAGCAGGCGAGGCTAATTAGCTACAGCAGGCAACGCACCTGCAATAATAGCTGGTAGGGATACGCGAAGCGTCTAGAATTCCCGTATCCAGTGATCAGGGGAGGATGGGATGGTGGGGATGGTGGGGAGGCCCTAGGAGGCTTACCCTCGCAGCGTCGCCCCTGGATCCATCTACCATCTCCAACAGCCCAGGGGTGCCTTTGATGGGCATGCCGGGGTGGAAGAGCACAAGGAGGTTGAGGTGAAGGATGGGCTCCACAGGGAAGCAGGCCAGAAGGTTTCACGTAAGAAGTAAGGAAAGCGAAGCCCCGCAGATCGGAGATCGTAAGCGCGAGCCCCGGAAACTGACCCCAGGCGGAACCTGGAAGCCGCCTCCAGGCCCAAGCCGAACCAAATGCAACGCCGCCGTTCTGGCGAAACCCCGACCGCCCTCCCCCTCCTCCGTCCCCCTCTTCTGCCCGCGACGCAAGCGTCCTTCCACGCCGCCCCTACCCCCCGATCGTCCTCAGGAATCCGACGGAATCCCAAGGAAGTCAAAGAAAATCCACAGGATCCAAGACGGCGTTCAAGACGGCCCGAGAAGTCCCCAAGACACGCCCAAGAGAGCCCCCGAGCCTTCCCCTAAGGCGCCCAAGATGCCTTCCAAGATACCCCAAGAGGCCTCTTGTCCACGGATCAGGCGCGGTGGGTGGCGGGCTAAAGGCCTCTCGGCTGAATCATCAAAATCGTAGCGGTTACCTGCAACCCCCGTGCAGACAGGGTCGGATTGGAATGCCCTGGGTAAGATATGAACGCGTTTCGATCTGCGTCGCATTCTTGAGCAAATTGTGGGGAGGCATGTCGACAGGTCGCAGCTCTCCCTCTCCCTCGACGGGAGCAGGACATATCGTTGGAATCCTAGCTGCTCTTGGCAGCGCCGACAGCCAGCTAGGAGTTTGCCAGAAGCAGCTACCAGCTAAACTCCAGCGCAGAGGGCACAAGGGTTAGCCAACAGGAAAAGCGGGACCTCAACTTGGGTCGAGAAAATCTAGCCGCGGACCCCATGTCCAACGACGGGGAGACAGAATCTTCCGAACTCTCAGAATGGCAATGCACTGGGCCTCCGTGGAAGAAAAACAGCCATGCTGACAGCACTCGGAATCCTGAGTGAGGAGCTTCGGGGGCCCCTCAGCATACCGTCCACAATTCCCACAGAAAAAAAAAAACGTCGTTCTGCAAACATGCAATAGGAGCTATGCAGGACATGGCCCCTCCACCCCTGGCCCTCGAAACGCACAGGGGGATCGGACAGCCCGCTAGGATCCCGAGGGTGACGATGACGACGACGCCGACGACTAGGACGACGGCGACGAGGGTGACAAGGACGACTCTAAGGGCGAAGACAGCGACGACGATCCTAACGGGCAGGCCAATCGGGCGGGTCGGGCGGGCGGAGCCAGGCGGGCGGGCTGGGTGGGCGGGCCGTGGCGGGCGGGCCTTGGCGGGCGGGCACCGGCGGCAGGGCGGGTCGGGCCGGGCAGGATATGGAAGCAGTGGGATACGCATGCAGTAATACATCCGTCAGGGCGACGATGAGTGCCACGAAACCAGCCACGACGACGACGACGACGACGACGACGACGACGACGACGACGACGACGAGGACGGTGACGACGAAGGCGACGAAGACGACGAGGGCGCGGACCCCAACGACGGGCGGGCCGGGTGGGAGGCTCTTAGTGAGCGGGTCGGGCGGGCGGCCCTGACGGGCGGGTCGGGCGAGTGGAACCTGACAGGCAGGCGGATCGGGTCGGGCGGGACTTCGAAGTGGTGCGCAATCCATCCAGCAAACATCCACGAGGTCGGCGACCCCGAGAGCAACGGCGACGAGAGCGACGACAACGAGGACGACGAGGGCCACGCCGACGAAAACAAGGGTGACGACGATGCCGACGAGGACCCGACGACTGCGACAACGTTGAGGACGACACCGACGAGGACGACGACCACACCACGAGAGGGCGACAACGGCGTCGACCCTCACGGGCGGGTCAGGCGGGCCCTAACGGGCGGGTCGAGCGGGCGGACCCGAACGGGCGGGTCGGGTGGGTCGGTGCGGGTCGGGCGAGCGGTCCCTCACGGGCGGCGACGACGACGACGATGATGAGGGCGACGCCGGCGACGAGGACCCGACGGCGAGTTGATCGGGCGGGTCGGGCGGACCCTAACGGGCGGGTCGAGCGGGCGGACCCTCAAGGGCGGGTCGGGCGGGTAGGGCGGGCCGAACGAAAAGCTTCAACGCTGCTGCGCCTCACGCTCCCTCGCCTCTTCCCTTCCTGCTCCCTGACTCCCCCCAATTGGAACCGTCGACTTCCAATGGAGCAGAGGTCTCCCGTCGTCTCCGCTCTGGCCGCCCAATTTGGGTTTTTGGCGGTGCGCCTGGTTTCGCTATTCGCTGCTTTGGTGTCGAGGTTTGGGCGGTTCCCCAGGTTGAACCGAAAACCTTTTGTAGGGGGGCGGCAAAAAGGATTCTGGCCCACTTGGACCCCCGACCAGCAAGAGATCTGAACACACTGGATGGGCAATCCCCCTCCGTGCACATGCGTATTATATGTACCCACAGCTACATCTATATATATATATATACACACACGTACACAAGTCAGAAGTTGTGTTAGCCAAGGGGGAACAATCCTCTCTGCTTCACCCCCAACCTCGGCTCAGAACCCCCTCGCGAATTCAGGCTTGCGTGCTGTCTGCTCTGCGGGCCTAGGGGTGGACTAAACACGGAGGGAACATAATGAAGCAGCAGTCAATTCCAGATAAGCTGCTGAGGACAATTACAAGACAGGCCAATGACCCTGCTATGGTGAGGCACCTTGGAACCACCAGCCGCCATGCATTCCACCACCGCAGGCTAATGACGGACGCGCGACGGATTACAAAAGTGCCCTCGAGGATGTGCAAAACATGCTTCGCCAGAGTGGTATGCAGGGTGGACTAGCTGCAGATCAGGTGTCTGGTGTTGTCCACACCCCTCTGGCCCCTCAAACCGAAACCCGAACCTCTCCAAGAGCGCGCTGCGACCACAACTTCAAGGCGGGACCAGCCGTGGCCAAGGGGAGGGGCGAAGGATCAAAAGAGGAGCGACGAGATGAAGGTTGGGGCCAGAGCAACACCAAGAAGCATGGCGGATGCTGCAACGGATGTAGGGAAACGGACTCTGTGCACCGACGCTTTTCCCGACACTGCGCTGAAATTCGCACAGGAACGCGGATCATGGTGTATACGGGGCCCTGGTGTATACATTTTCCGTTGTTACCCTTGGAAAACGGGGGACAAGTATACACCACACCACCCCGACGTCGTCCCTGACCCTGAAAAAGTCGTGGGATTGAGAAACAACCCGCCACTGGTAATGCAACTGGGGATTTTGGGCGAAAAAGTTAAACATACCCCAAAAATGCGCAAACAATAATCCCCTGACTATTTTTGGACTATTTTTGAATATCCCCACTGTAGAGGGACAGACCCGACTTAACCGTTGCAGCCGTCACGCATGTCACGATGCAAGAGGATAACTCGGCGGCGAGCGAGAGGGGAAGTGAGAAGGAGAAGGCCTGCTCTGAAGGCGGCGGGGCCTCTCAAAACCTCCGCGCCTTCTGAGCACTTTGCCGTGTCTTCGGTGAAAGCTTTGGAAACTTCCGAGTCTCCTGAGGAGGCCCGCCCCTTCTCAATTCCCCCCGGGCCTGCCGCCGAGATAAAGCTCAAATAAACGTCGAACGAAGGCTGCATGTTGAAAAGGACCAGGCCAAACATCTGTATAACCGTTGCGCAACTGTATGCGCAGGGTCATACCAATATCTGACAAGCCCAAGCGTTAATACAATGCTGTGCGTCCAATATCTGTGATAGAACATCTTCTACTAAGAAAGTGAGACCCAGCTTCGTTGATTCGCTGGATTTCTTAACCCTCTTGCGAGGGCCAGCTTTGGAAGCGTGCAGCTTCTTAGCGCAAAACAAGCCGTGCCTGTGTTGGGTGGTTTGGATCAAGCTTGCGCCGGTCATCGTGCCAATCTCGTTGCCAG
Source organism: Prorocentrum cordatum (assembly GCA_963575745.1). NCBI lineage: Eukaryota > Dinophyceae > Prorocentrales > Prorocentraceae > Prorocentrum > Prorocentrum cordatum. Next base: position 248,624 of record CAUYUJ010016094.1, on the reverse strand, counting down.
GGGCTGTGGACCAGGATCTGACGCAACGTAGACAGGAATAAGTGGAGAAAGATCTGGCGGGAGATCTGGACGAAGACCTGCGGGAAATCTGGAAGAATAGCTGGAAGGAGATATGGAAAGAGATCTGGGGGGAGATCGGGAAGAAAATCTAAAGAGAAGTATCCTGACGAAGATAAGGGGGAACTTGTGGAGTCTGGGGGGACCTCTGGGACAGGATCTGGTGACAATCTACAGGAAATCTGAATTTCTTAACAAATGATATCAAACACATCTGTATGACCTGTCTGTTTGAGAAGGGCCTGCCCTCCCTCTGTCCGTGAACAGGTTGGAAGTTTTGATGTGTTTTCTCGTCGAACCAAGGCGAGAGACACAATCTGAAAACCACCTCTGCTCCAAGCGTGTAGCTTCTGCCTGCTGTGATTTCCAAGCCGGAGGATCATGCGTTGTGAGGTCTCCAATGAAGCCGCGACGATGAGGGCAAGACCGCGCACAAAGGAGCGCCCTCGAAGACGGGATGTGCTTGAGGAGGCCGAGAACTCTGCTGCAGGGCATCCCCCCTGCCGGGCACGCGCTGACATGACATGAGGGACCCGTGGTCCTCGGGAAGCACGCCCCGAAGCAGGAGGCCGGTGCCGCCCGACCTCGCGAGGGAGCGAGCCGAGTCCGCACGGAGACGGGACCCGTCGCGCATCCACGCGAAGTAATCCACTGTTGCGCTTCCTCGGCTCTGGCAGGTCCGGGGAACTGTGGGGATGAGAATTAGCGCCCCCCCCTCCCGCCTACAGTTGTGGATGCCATGACAATGGACACTCTAACAATCCTATCATTGAATGAACAAGTGTGCTTGAAATGCGTAAAACATGTTCTAAACATGTTTCAAACATGTTTTTTTTGAATATTAGAAACATAGTTGACACCTTTTTTTAGACATCTGGAAAGTGGTTGGCATCATGCTTCCTCTCCATTTACCGACTTCCACAACCCTACGGGAAGCGGGGCTGGCTCAGAGGGGGGAAGCATCGACCGGGCGTCGGCGATACATCGCCGAGAGCTCGGCGAGAAACCCCCGACGGCGACCCCGCTCAGCCCTGTCGGGCCGCCCTCGGCGATCCCTGGGCGATTGGGGGTCGATGCGCTCCCCCCCGGAACCCGTCGCACCTCAGGCTGCCGCTGAACCTCTTCCTCCGCCCCCTCTTCTCCCCGTCGCTCGGACGTCCACTCCCTGTGTTTTTTTCGGTTTCGTGCGTGGTTTGTTTCGCAGGATGATCCAGGATGCTCCTGAATAATCCCCGCCGAAGAAAAGTGCACACGTCCGAGCGATGCCAAGTCTTGGGGGAGACCAAAACGCACCAATGCCGCTGCTCCCCCGACCTCTGGGTGCGTTATGGCCCGGACTGCGGGGCGAATCCAGCGGTGGCGACGAGGGCCCCCCGAGAGGCCCAGCAAGAACGAAAACAAGGCAAGAGAAACGATACGGGTGCCTTTTCCTCCCCCGCTCCTGTCGGGCGTGTGGCAATGGAGGGTGACCTATATGAGGGGTGGCAAAAAGGGGCCTTAGAGGAGCTCTTTGTGGCCCCTGCTGGCTCAAAAAGGGACCCGACAGGCCACTTCCGTTTTTATATATATATATATATGTATATATTATATATATATATATATATATATATATATATATATATATAAACAACTCCACATTTTATCGGCGGCGCGCCTGGGCAGAAACGAGAAAGGGCAGGCTTTAACATAATGCTTAGACATTTTCAAGCATTTGTGAAAAGCTTTCTGGGGCCTTGTCACAGAGAACCTCTCAGAAGGCCGGAGGCCTTCTGAGAAACCCCGCTGCCTTCTGAGGAATCCGTCTCTTTCTCACTTCCCCCCTCGGTCGCTGCCGCCTGTAGGTAACCCCCTTTAACTGCAGACAACCCACGATAAGGATGCAAAGGCCTCGGAAGGCCACGTCGACACTTTGCGAGCGGGGAGCGGCCAGCGAAACAGGCCACGAATGGGCCGAATTGAAAGGCTGCAAAGGTAACCCTGGAAAGTCGTTCATCCTGATAGAATCCTCCCGACGGGGGTGCGAATATATGGGGTCGGAGGATCGCGTTGCATCATCGGTGCATCGTTGATGCATCGACGATGCATCGCCGATGCATCGGCGATGCAGCGGCGACGTCGGCGATGCATCGGCGACGTCCGCGCGAAACAAACCAGTCTCCACATCGAGCCGCATCGCCGATGCATCGGCGATTCGGCGCGACCCTCTGGCCCCATGTACACCGACCCCATCTGGGAGGCCTGAACAAAGGCAACCCTGGAAAGACGCTCATCCTTACTATGCGGGTCGACTGTCGACCCAGTGGGGAGGAGGAGGAGGAGGAGGAGGAGGAGGAGGAGGAGGAGGAGGAGGAGGAGGAGGAGGAGGAAGAAAAGCAGGATGAGGAGGATCAAAAGGACAAGGAGGAGGAGGAGGAGGAGGAGGAGGAAAAGGAGGAGGAGGAGGAGGAGGAGGAACAGGAGGAGGAGCAGGACCACGAAGAGGATGAGGAGGTGATGCGAGATAGGACCAGTCGCGAAGCGAATCTATGCATATACATGAAAAACCCTGAGCCGCCTTCTCAGCCTTGCTGAGAATGTTGGGCCATATGTTCCTGGAAATTCGCTCCGAATAAACCCGCCGAGTCCTGGTTATGTGGGCGGGACGGACCTTGCGGGCAGGACAAAAGTCCACCAGGCCACGCAATTGCCGGCGGCCGTAACATCCACAAGCTTTGCGAAACCATAGGCGGCTGTCGCTATGATGGGCCATAGTGTGGGGAACGTGGACCACACCCCAAGCGAAATGTAAACTACGACCCAAAGGCAACAAGGAAAGCACAGCCGACACGTTGAGGAGGTCGAAAACTCTGTGGAAAACCAGTTCGCCCTACCCGCTTCTGTGGTGGAGCTCATGCACCTGAAACAATTGTGTCACGCACTCTTGCAATACACTTTCTTGTGATCCGCGGGGCGGGAGCGAACCTCTTCCGCTAAAAGCTGGGCGGGCTACGCACAACTTTACTTAGGGAGACAGGGCACAAGAAGGCGGGGCCTCAGGCGGCCGGAGTGGGCGGGGCCCGGGGAACAGGCGGTGCCGAAGTGGATGTGCAGGAAAAGGTACGCCATGGACAGGGACCGAGGGCGAAGACCGCACTCTTGCAATACACGCTGGGAACTGAAGAGAGCCGCGGCCACAGGGGGCGGGGGGGAACAGCATCAGTAGGGCGCCGACAGTTTTTCCCTTCAGCCTCGATCGCGTGCAACGCGGTCCTGAGCAATCGTTCCCTTACCAGCCGACCGTAGGCCTCGACCTGGAGCACACGGGTACGTTACGCACACGGGACAACAAAAGACTCAGCAGCGACTCCTGCCAAGTGGTCCACGGAAACACGTCCCGCAACAAGGAGCCCCGACAGATCGTGTGCAACAACTGCCTCAACCTCTAAGCGGTATGGGATGTCGAATGGAACAGGATCACCAGGATGGCGGTCCGTCGCCTGAATGACTTCCCCCAGCTCCCGCCACAAATCAGCATTCGGCTTCTTCGGGGCCTAGAAAAGATTCACCCAAAAACCATTACAAACTTCTTCGTTGCCAATGACAAAAGCCATCGGGCCCCTGGACTGGGCCACTGCGCTGGCATAGCGGAAAAGCTCACCTCTGGGACCGGGCTGGCGCCGACCAGGCAATGGGCCATATATAAACCTAGCGTCCGAGTTTCGTGTCGGCTCTGGGCTGCTAGACGCTGCCACTCCAACTCGTCGGAGACCGGGGCCGCGCCCTTTCCCCCAGACGCGTCCCCGAAGAGGAGGAGCGGGAGGAGGAGCGCGCCTACCCCGAAATAAGGGTTAAGGAACTCATCATCCGGATGGCTCCTGACCCAAAACTCGTCGTCACACGGAGGGTAAACATGGACGGGCCGCTGGGTATGATACCCCTCAGCCAGTAGCGTTCACAACTACTAGCTTGGGCAAGGGCTTGGGCGACGAGCTTATCGGACGCATCGAAAACAAGCGAGTCACGATTGCACTCGCGCTCCCACACGTGGCGAGGGGGAGCCTCCAAAGCCTTGCCGCATCTCCCACGCATATCTGGGCCTCAATGCCTACCCCAATGTAACGGCCCTTGTACCTGTCATCCGTCCACGATCCACCGACTGCGATCGCCGTCGTCTGCTGGCTGAGCTGCCGCCCGCGACCTGGGATACATTCGAGCTGATACAGATACCGACGCAATCTGAAATTGTCGATGTCGTTGCCCAATCCGCCTCCGCAGTATGAAGTGCGAGCTGCCTCTTTCCAAAGGTGGTCCTGCAGCGACTGGGTGAACCTGTTAATCGAGTCCCGCGCCTGGTCGAAAGCACGAAACTCAGCCGATTCAATGCGCCATCCATCTTCCGTCGCCCCTCCCTCGCGCGGTGGAAACCACGTAGCTGCTTGAGGCACTGACCAGGTAATTGATTGCAGCTGCGAAGGGGCCGCCCACGCGCCGCCGCCTATGCTGAGGAGGGGTTCACTGAACTGCTGCGCAGCGGATGCCCACGCACGAGAGATCGGACATCGAGCGCGTGGGGACTCCAACCAGCACCGTACCCATTGCTCCAGGCACCGCCGAGGGATGGGCTAGCCTGGGACGGCCCCAGGCGGCCTCAGGTCCAGCAGCGTCGTCAAGCATCGGCATCGGCGATGCCCTGAAACGGCCCCCAGCCGCCGCCGTAGGTCCAACAGTGCGGATGCAGGCAGACCAGAATGTGATGCCCATAGCGGGAACCCGCCTGAGGGCCCGCCAACTCGATCTTCTTCAACGCTCGTAATCTGCGCGACGCGCCAGCGCACTCCATCAGCGTGGCGTGCTGCCTCCAGGTGGTGGTCGCGTGCTTGGTCCGAGTAGATCTGGCCAAGTGCTTGCTACAACTAACGTCAGCACCGGGGTAGGTCAACTGTTGGGCGCGCTGAACATTGACTCCACGACGACATAACTCGTGCACAATGGCCCTGGCGCCCTGCATGGAAGGGCACGCGATGGCACTCTTAGAAGCCTATTGCAAACCTTCATCCTAGAGCATGCCATGAACGGCCGTGACCCCTTCGAAAACAGATTCGCGAACAAACTGGCTCGATCCAGCCGCCGCGTGAAACAAATCATCGATCCACAAACGCTCGGATCAGACGGGGTGGGCCGCCGCCAATCGCTCCGTGATGCGGCTGGTGGCACACCGCGCAAAGCGAGTGCCAGAGCGCAAGCCCTGTGTGATGCTGATCGCAACCTGAAAAGAGAGCGACACCGCGTCGCCTCGATCCAGCACCCCCGGGGCTGCGCATAGCAGTATTCCTAAGCCCAGCGTCGCAGCTGGGAGCTCATGTGTGAAAGCACCCTTCACTGATGTGACCCATTCCATCAAGTCGTGCAAACTCTGGGCGTTGGCCAGAGCGTTGCCGTTCGACATATTGAGCCCCGCGTAGATCGCGCCATCCAAGGCCAGCATGACATCTTCCTTGAGACAAGCTTCCTTTGACCACCACATCCCAAGATGATGGACCCCCCTGAGACTACGCCTGGACAGTCTGTTCGCGCGTGCACAGTGCACGCGTCAGGCCGATCACGCGATGCTGCCCCTCAGTCTTGTTTGGCAACAATCTGCCCAAGACCCCTAACAACTGCTTAGGCCAAGTCTGGTACTCCTCGACCAAATTGAATAGTTGCGCCAACCTAATCAATGCTTCATCGGGCACGCGCTCTAGGTCGCGCGGTGACAGGCGGTCGATCCCGCCCCATTCCCGCGCTATCACGGCACGGAGTGCACGTCGGAGGTCGTCCGCACCAAAAGGGGCCAAGGGTTCCATGAGCAAGCCGCTATGGATGCAGTTGTAAATTTCCCGAACCTCGCACCTGCTCCTGACCTCTTGAGACGCCCGCAGCTTATGCCAATGAGCAGCACGCTGACCAGCCAAGTCCCGCGGGTGATAAAACATATCGCCTACCAGCTCTATCCGGGCGGCCGACTGCGGCACCTCCTTTGGCGCCCTGAAGATGGCCCCCGCGGTGGCATTGTTGGCGACCCAACTCTTTAACTCGGCCATGGAGGCCGAGGCCGCGCGATTCCGCGCCCTGCCCGCAATGGCAGCCGCCTCTGCACTTGCAGTCTGTATCTGCCCCCAAGGTACCCGAGCGAGGTCATGCAGAAGCTGCTGTCGCACTGTCCATGCCAGCTCTAACGCACGTTTGTACTGCATCAGGCGCCTAAGGGACCAACTTTGAGCCAGCCTGAGCTCCATTCCGAAGCTGTGCAACACCGTTGCCTCGACGCCCATGTTTGCCCATCTTGCGCAATGTCACTTGGCCACCACCACCCTTGAACGACCGATCGCGGCGATGCTGGGAGCGATGCGCCCCTTCGACCCGCGCGATCGGACCGTCGCAGCGCGAGGGCTGGCCAGCCCGGCAAGCTCCGCCCGCGCCTGCCTGCTCATGAATACTGCCTGAGGGCAAGCGCCCCCCCAACGTCGCGCGAATGCGCGCCGCGGATGGGCGCCCAGACTCGATCGAGAGCGCGCGTCCGGAAGCCCGAGCGGGCCCGAGCCAAACGCCAGCGGCCGGGCGGGGGCGCGCGGGCGGGAGCGGCGGAGGGAGCGGGAGCAGCGGGGGTACCACCGCAAGTCGGATTGGCCTACTGTCTCTAGCATCGGGTCACTCTCGCCGCGGGGGAAGGGGGGCGGGGGGGGGCTCGACGAGATCCGTCGGGGCATCGCTCGCAGCAAGAACTGGGTCAGACGAGTTCGCGGGGGCACCCCCGACGCTGCGCGAGACCTGCCCAGAGGCAGGGGCGCCAGGCGCAACCGCCGCAGCATGGGGTGGGGGCGAAAGGGGAAGGACGGATGGGGCCCTTCAAACTTGGGCCCCATCGGCCCATGGACCCACCCCCATCGCCCCAGAATCCGACGCGGCGCCCTTCCCGCAGCTCGGGGTCATCACGGGGTGCCCCAGGAGGCACTTCATCACCGCCTGTGCCCTGGGCAGGAACGACATGCCGGCTTGCCTTCGGGCCCTCAAGCAACCCGCCGAACAACTGCGAAGCAAAATCCAATTGCTTCTTTTTTTTTCGAGCAAGACACTGGCGCGCCGCCTGCGGAGGGCGCGCCTTGGAAGACCCTAGGGCAAGGGCTCCCTGCCGCCGCGGGCGGGGGACCTGCGCCAGACGCGGAGGTGGGATGAGCGAGCGGGTCATCTGCTGTTCACCCGCCCCATCTAAATTGCAAGACTAACCCGCAACGCGTTTTCCACGGGGCGTCCTGGATAGCCTGGGGCCCCAAGGCATATGGGACAGCAGCCCGATAAACTAACGCGCAGCCGATGCGAGACGATCCGTCGGCTCCAACGCGCGTGCTCTCGACGGGGGATTGCAGCGCTGCTGGCGCCCCGAATGTAACGAAGAAGCCGACGCGCTGGGGCTCAGGCGAGCGAGCAATAACCTCTGCGAAGACAGCCCGCTGGAGGTCAGGGCCGGTAAAAGGGCGCCAAGTCGAGCGGACCCGGCGAGATGTTCAGCACGCGTGCCAAGGCTACACCTACCGCAAAAGACACCGATCACAATGCTATAGCCCTGCTGGTGCACCACAACTGGCAAAACCCCATCCACCTGCGCCTGCCCATCTGCGCGCGGCCCCCCGATGCGGCCGCCGCACAGGCCGCGCAGTTGCATGTGACCCTGCGACAGAACGGTATCCCTCCGCCCACCGTCGCCCGCAACATGCCCGACGCAGCGCGGCGCTGAGCCCCCGCAGAACGAGCTGCATTGGGCAGAAGTCTCAGTTTGTGTTGTCCACTCATTGACCGAAGACGTTCCAGCATGCGTCTCGCCGACTGCAAAACGTTGAAGTCATTGGCCGCCAGAATGATGCATCGGGCAATCCCTGGCCTCCCGGCCAAAATATGTAACGCCCGAAAAAACAGACCTGCACCAACTCGTTGCCCCCAGACCTCGAGGGTGGCTGGGGCGCCGCTGCAGCGTCGACCCCAGGCAAGCCGTTCGAACCAAGCTGAGGCTGCTCAGCACCTGGCCCGTCTGAAACTCCCGCAGCCGCCGCCGCCGTCGCGCGCGTAGCCGACGAAGAAGGTGAGGGCCCTCCCGCGCCCGCGGCGCGCACATCAGCGTCAGCAGAGGGGGCCGCCGACGCTGGTGAGGCCGCGGCCCCTGCCACCACTCGCTGCTGAGGAAGGGGCGCTGCAGGGGCCTCGCGGCCTCGCGCGATGGCGGCTGCCGCACCGCGCCCGCCGCCCTTGGCCGCTGCCCCCGGGGCCGCCTGCGAGGCTTGGGCGGCGGTGGCGGCCTCTGCCTGCGCCGCCGCCGCCTTTGCGCTGCGTGTGTGCGCGATCTCGGCGTCCGCGCGCTCCTGGGCCGCCGTCGGCGACCCCTCCCCCGCCGGGCGCCCTCGGCGCCGCCGTCGCCATCGACGGCGCGGCCGCGCCCTCGCCGACGCCTGGTTCGCCCGCTGCCTGCGGCTCGCCATCGGTGCCCATGCGCTTCTTGGCCATCCTCGTGGACAGCTCGTTCAAAGCCTCCATGCGCGAGTGCCACTCGCGCGCCTTGTCGCCCTTCTCGCCGAGGTAGAACTTGGCCGCGACCAGATCCTTCTCCAGCTGGAGCAAATCCTTCTTCTCCGTGCCCTCGCACTCCAGGGCGCCGTCCCGAAGTGAGTCAAAGAAGGACTCGTCCCAGACAGCATCGAAACTGATATCCCCGCTTCCTTGCCTGCCTTCCCGGGCGGGGATGAGGCTTGCGTGGTAATGCCAGCCCACTGGCAGCGAAGGCCCTCGCCGCCGTCCTCTGTGCGAGCTCCGCCTGTGCCAACATGCGGACGGCCTTCGCCTCTTCCTGCTGCGCCTGCGCCAGCTGCGCCGCCGCGCGCTCCACGGCCTTGACCACCGCGAGGTGCTTCGCGTTGGCGTCGCACCAGGCCGCCTCCGCCTTGCGGTGAGCTTCTCCATCTGAGACGGCTACCTTCGGCGCCTGCGGTGCCTGCTGTGCCAACGCCGCCTGCAGCGCCAGCTTGATCGCTGGGTCGGACGCCACTTGCACCGCCTGCTGGATGATGGCCATGGGGTCCTGCATGGCCGTGCCTGTGGCGGGCAGGCTGAGGTCGAGCTCGGCCTGGTCCTTCCCCGCGCTCTTGCCTTTGGGAAGCTTCTTGTGGAACTCAAGCATGGCCCCACACTTGCACCTGCAGTCCCGTTGAATAAGAATCGAATTCCACTCGCATACCGAAAACTTCGGGCACCGCGTGTATGCACCATTGCTCCCGCCCTTGGCCATCGGGGCAGCACTCCCGAGGTGGGCCTCGAGACGAGCGATGTCCTTTTCCCGTCTCAGGCGGAGACGGGACTCTGCCCGCTGGCGCCGCTCGCGGCGATGCCACGCGGGCGAGCGCGATCGCTGCCGCGCGCTCGTCCCGCAGCTGCCGCCCCTCTCTCGGGGCTGGGGTCGTGGTCTGTCGGGCTGCTGTCCCAAAATGGGGCGCCTCGGACCACAACGCCTTGAAGGAGGAGGAGGAGGAGGAGGAGGAGGAGGAGGAGGAGGAGGAGGAGGAGGAGGAGGAGGAGGAGGAGGAGGAGGGAGGAGGAGGAGGAGGGAGGAGAGGGGGGAGGAGGAGGGAGGAGGAGGAGGAGGAGGAGGAGGGAGGAGGAGGAGGAGGAGGAGGAGGAGGAGGAGGAGGCGGAGGTGGAGGACGCGCGCCTGGGCCGCGTAGGAGGATCCTGCCCCGGCGCGCCTGGGCCGCGCCCTCGGCCCTCGCCTTCGGCCGCCTCCCGCCGCCGCCGCCGCGGCCCCGACGCTGCGGGCCGCATCGGCCCACGGGGCGGGCGGCCGGGGGCTGGCGGGGGCGGGGCGGCCCGCGGGGCCTTGGAGGCAACGAGGAGGGAGCAAGACGGCGACGATGAGAGCGACGAAAACGAGAGCGACTGACACGACGCCGACGAGGACGACGACGACGACCAGGGCGACGACGATGACGACGACGACGACCATGAGGGCGACGACGGCGACGACGACCTGAACGGGCGGGTCGGGTGGGCGGGTCGGGTGGACCCTAAACGGGCGGGGCGGGTGGCCGAGGGCCGGCGGGGCCGGGGCGGCCCGCGGGGCCAGAGAGGCAACAGGGGCCGGGGAGGGGCCCTGAGATCCTGGCGTTGCAACTTTTTGAAGCGGGCGTTTTCGGGCCCGGGGACCCTCACAGATCAATCCGGCTCGAAAAATGGCGCAGACAGACGGAGGAGGGATTGCACGCCAGAGGGGAAGGGAGGGGAGAGAGGAAGGAGGGGAAAAGGGGAGGGAGGAGAGGGGAAGAGAGGGGCGGCCCACGGGGCCAGATAGGCCACAAGGGGGCTGGGGGGAGGAGAAAGGAGGGACGAGGATGGCGACGACGACGACGACGACGACGACGACGACGACGACGACGACGACCACGACCATAACCACGACCACGACGACCACGACAACGAGGGCGACTCCGACGAGGGCGAGTACGACGACGCCAGCAAGGAGGAAGACGACCAGGGCGACGACGACGTCGACTATGAGGGCGACGACGATGATGATGACCACGACGACCACGACCATGAAAACCAACAGGGGGCTGGAGGGAGGAAAGAGGAAGGAGGGGGGGATCCGAGAGGAGGAGGGGGAGTGGAGGGGGATAGGAGTGGGGCCCGTCGCGGACGCAGTTCAAGGTACAGCACAGCTCGGACGAAGGAAGACTTGATTGCCCCGTCAAATTCTCGGCCTGGCTCAGGACTTTTGGCTCGAGACCAGCTGCAAACTGATCTAGGCCATCACAGACCCTCCACCTTGAGCTTCCCCACTTGGCGGCGCGCACAAAGCTTCTTAGACGGAGTCTGCTTCGTAGAAGGCGCCGGCCCTACATCTATAGACCAGATAAGGTCCGCGCCTTCTAACAAGCATGGGTGCTTACGAGAAAACTTCCCCCCTCCCCCCCCTCTGCGCGTAGCTGATTTGGGCCTCTCTACCGCCCACTCCCTGATCTGGGCATGCATCCGCCTGCTCCACGGAGACCCCCGCAGAGACCTCCGGGGAGATCTCCGCGGACCTCCGACGCATGCTCCTGCGGAGAAGGACGAGAAGAGCCGAGGCGGAGGCGAGGCGGAGGTGTGGGCCCGCACGGGGGGCGTCGCTGGCCGCGGGCCCCTGAGATCTGGCGCTTCGGACAACAGTCACGACCAGAGCCCTGGTCCCCATCTCTCTGCCGCATGTTGTCGAGCCGGATCCGTTGATGGTCCTGGGGCAGCAAACCCGCATGGAGCACCTACGCGGGTGCAGCGGGTGGGCGCCAGGGCGCCAGCATATTCACTCATGGGTCGAAGTCTGTGTCGCGTATGGCCGTGCGGCGCAAAGTCGGAGTCCGTCTTCAGGGAGCTGGAGCCGAAGAGATGGCCAATGCGGCTGGAGCCGAAGAGATGAGAGCCTGAGTCGGAGATGGAAGCCGGAGTCGGAGAGACCTGGGAACTGAACTTGGGAGAGACGCCCGTGGAAGCTGGAGTCGGAGAGGCCGCGCCCTGGTTTCGGGCCAGGCTCGAAAAAATGGTGACGCCGTGGGGTAGGCGAGCATCTGGCGTTTCGACATTGGGCGGAAGGGGGGGGAGAGGGGGTGTCTGTCTCCGAACCCCTGCTTGATGCGACTGTTTGCAGCAGTGAGTTTTATGGGGGAGACTCCACCTGCTCGAAACAGGCGCCAAAACAGCCCAGATCTTCTCCTTGGGGGGAGGGGGGGGGCGAGGGCCCGCGCCGATCGGCAAAACAGTGAGTAAGAAAACGATTACTAGAGGAAGCAAAGACGGCATACACACAAACGGTCGACGGTCCGCGCTGATGTCTTGGATCCGCGCTGGACCCTCCCGTCCTCGGTGAGCGGAGCACGCCAGGGACGGCGCCCGAGGCGCCGCCGAGGCGGCGCTGGGACCCTTCAAAGTTCATGTCTATGCCGATGTTTTGATTACCTACCAGACCCAAATCTCGTGTGGGTGGGGGGTACGGGCTCCCTATGTGTTCATTCGATGCTCCCCGACGCCCCCACCACTGGCAACGGAGGGCAGATTGGGGCCTTCGGGTTGGGCTGGGGTGGTTTGGTGGGTGTTGGCCTTCTGCGACGGGAGACGCCGACGCGGTCCGCCGCGGCAAGAGCGGCGCGCCCGACGCGCCCCGACGCCGGGGCGCGGCGCGCGTATAGAGCCGCGAAGGGGCGGCCGAGTGGGGCCCGTGCAGCACGGGTGCCGAGGCCCGGTCCCCGCCCGTCTGGGAGCTGGGCGGCCGGCAGACACCGCACCGCGCCGGCGTCTCCCCCGACCCAAGACGAAGCCCAGACGCGGAGAAAGTCGAGCGAGGAAACAGTCGGAGCTGACTGGACAGGGCACGCGAGAGGGCACAGGACCCTTCCGAGGGCCAAATGTGGGAGGCAATGGTTGCGAGACGCAGGACGCAAGGAGACCCTCTGGAGGATAGCTCCGGCGCCACGGCCTGCTCAGAGGTTTCCTGAACGCTCTGAGAGCGTTTCCGGAACGCTCTGGAACGGATTTCTATCCTCGCCCTTGTCGCGCCCGGCCCGACCCTTTCCCTGGGACCAGTCTTGCGTCCCGAGTCGTTATTGGCGATCCCGAGGCCCAGTAAAGGCCGAAAGTGAGGAAACACATCCCGTCGCGTTTGTTTCAAAACTCGAGGGGCTCTGATCCTGTACGGAAGCGGGTGCGCAATTAGATCTGGTCCCGCACGAAAGCGGGTGTGCAGGGTTCCGAGAGGGAGGTCCTGCCCAGAGACCCGCCTCCCGAACTGGCCCGGGGCCGAAAGTAATGAACTATGTTCACAACTCGAGGGGGTCAGATCCTGTACGAAAGCGGGTGCGCAGGGACAACTCATCCTGTAGGAAAGCAAGTGTGCAAGGTTCTGAGAGGAGGGTTCTGCCCAAAGACCCGCCTCCCGAATCATTTTTGGACAGTCCCGAGGCCTGGTAAGGGCCGAAAGTAAGGAAACACCTTCCGTCTTACATGTGTTTCTCAACTCCAGGGGGTCTGACCCTGTACGAAAGCGGGTGTGCAATTAGATCTGATAGTGTACCAAAGCGGGTGTGCAGGGTTCCGAGAGGAGTGTCCTGCCCATTGACACGCCTCCAGAATCGTATCTGATTTGACTTTCCCGAGGCACGGTCAGGGCCGAAAGCAATGACAATCTTCCGTCGCGTTTTTTGGAGGGGGTCTGGTGACCTCGGGGGCGGCCAAGAGGGGGGCGTGCAAGAGGGGGGGGGCGCAAATCATTGCCGGCGGCAAGTGCGCGGCCCAGCGAGGGGGCCAGGAACGTAATGAAATAAGAAGAGGCCCCAGGAGATCTGGCAAGATATCATGGCCCACGCCATGATATCCACACCCCCTAGTCATCACCCCCCTCTTTGCCGCCCCCGATGATCGCGATGCCTCCAAAGATCTCCTCCAGGGGCGGGCGCCGCGGCGGCGGGCGCAACGGGGCGCGCGCCTGGCGGGGCGGCCCTCCGGAACACGACGCGGAGCCTGCGCGCGCGGCAACGGACGGCGAGGGGCGTTGAAACTGGGTAGGAGAGCTCCGAACAATTCACCACCACCAGCCCTGGCCTGGCCTATCGTGGGCCCTGGGCTGGCGTACAAGCCTTTCTGGCCCAGGCCAGGAGGTCTGTACACCGATCCACGGCCCAGGAAGTGCCTGGCCAGGGCTCGTGGTGGTGTATAGTTGGCGTCTCTCCGATTGGGGGCACACACCAGCAAGAACTGGTAGCCGAAGCCCCCCCCCCCTCCCAAAACGGGAGGCATCGCGTCGGAGCAGAAGACGCGGCGATAAATGATAGCAAATGCAACATCAAGCTCGGAGGTCCGCGCGGATGTCTGGGATTGGCGCTGGGCCCTTGGCACGCAGAGAGCGCCAAGGGCGGCGCCGGAGGCGCCGCCAGGAACCCCCAACGCCGATCCGAGGACCTCGCGCTAACCTCCGATTTTAGGTTTCTGCTATTCTTTGTTCCCGTATAATTCTGGGGGGGGGGGGGCACATTTCGTGCCCGTTTTGGGTCCCAGTGGGCCACTGTAGGGCCCCTTTAGCGCACAAAAGGTGTACCTCCCTTCACCCCCTCCCAGTCATCGCCCCCCCTCCCACCGTACGCACGCCCGAGGGGAAGGACGGCCCGACTTCGCCAGGCCAGAGCGCGCACTACAGCCCGCCTGCTTGTCTCCCCCCCTCCCCTGCTCCCCGTCCGTCCTCCCGCTCCCCTCCGTCCTCCTTCCAGCTCCCTTCCGTCCTCCCCTCTGCAGGAACCAAGAAAGCAGAAACATAAACTGTCGACCTCCGCGCTGATTTGAGCCTGTTTTTGTATTATCCGCGATAGCGGGCGTGACCGGGGGGGGGGGGGGGCAACCCCCAGATCACAGCACGGCGGGTTTCGGCCACACGGAGCCTTTTTCGAGCCCTTGGGAGAGGGAAGATAAGGAAAAGGGAGAGGGAGCAGAGGAGGACGAGGGGACCGAGGAGGAACAGAGAAGGAGCAGCAGCAGAAGCACGACCAGGAAAAATGAGGAGGGCGAGCGAGGAAGAGGAGAAACGATCTGTAGCCAATTTGACTCAAGCCAATTTGACGCAAGCAAATTTGACTCAAGCCAATGTGTCAGAGTGTGGTTTTTGGCCCAATATGGTTCCAAGAGGGCCTCGGAAAACTCAAGGTGGCCTTCAAGATCGCTGAGGGTAAGGCAGAATAGCTGCAGTTAGCTCGCAACATGCCTCCACACCGCTTCATGTTGTCAAGGAGCCTCCCAAGGTGGCCCCCGAGAGGCCCAAATCCTTCAAAAAAACAAAAAAATATGTCTTTGGCCTTGCGATGGGTTTACGAAGCCTCAAGATTGCTCCAAGCTGGCCCAAGAGGGCCCTGAGAGAGCCCCAAGAGCGGCCCGAGAGGGGTCAAAGCGCGCCCAAGAGCGCCCTGTCCTGCTCCCCATCCTCCTCCCCCTCCTGCTCCCCATCCTCCTGACTTCTCCTCCCCCTTCGGGGGCGGCGGAGGCGGCGGTGGCGGCGGCGACGACTGACGATTTTCGCCTCTGCCGCGTGGGCGAGCTCTTCCGCCCCCCTCCGAAGAGCGAGGTCCGAGGCTCGAGGTACGAGGTTGTTGCGACTTCGTTCTCGCTTTTTCGGCCTCCCGGTCGCGGACAGCAGCGATCGGGGGGGGGGGGAGGGCGGGGGCGATCACGAGCGTTATCGCCCAGACTAAACCAAGCTCTTTCTGCGCTGGATCGCCCTGGCGGCGCCTCCGGCACCGCCCCTGGCGCGGTCGGTGTACCAGGCAGGGGGGTCCGGCGCCGATCCGAGGAGTCCGCGCGGAGCTCCGAAAAATCTATACGCATACAGTCGCTGTCTTCTTCGCTCCTCCAACTCCCCCCCTCCTCCCCCACAGTCAAGCCGCAATGTCGAAGGTTACCCTTGCATGCTTGGCCGCTTTCGCTGGCCGCGCCCCGCTCGCATAGTGTCGTCATGGCCCGCCAAAGCCCTTGCATCCTTATCATGTGTCCTCATTATACGGGTTGACTGTCGTGTCGGTCCAAGCGTCGTGTGCTTTCAGCTGCCTGCTCGGGCCATTCGACTTGGCGCGGGCAAGGCTGCCCTCCTCTGCCTTCCTCCCTCCTCGTCTGGCGTCCTGGCTGCGTGTTCAGGCCTCTTCCAGCTGTTTAATCTCTTGCACAGCTGTGCTCTAGAGCTCGGACATCATGATTTTTGTCGTGGTGGTTCGTCCCCCTCGGCCCCTCCCCTGAACCTGAGCCCCAGCTCCCCTGGGCCACCCCCCCTTGGAACCGCCCCTCCGCCCAGGCTTCCCAGGGCAGGCCCCCTGGGCCGCCGAACCCTTTATTTTCGTCGAGGTGGCTTGTCCCACTCGGCCCCTCCCCTGAGCCTGAGCCCCAGCTCCCCTGGGCCACCCCCCCTGGAACTGCCTCTCCGTCCAGGCTTCCCAGGGCAAGGCCCCCCTGGGCCGCCGAACCGTTTGTTTACGTCGTGGTGGTTCGTCCCCCTCGGCTCCTTCTTTGAGCCTGAGCCCCAGCTCCCCTGGGCCCCCCCCTTTGGAACCGCCCCTCCGCCCAGGCTTCACAGGGCAGCCTGAGCCCCAGCTCCCCTGGACCACCCCCCCTTGGGACCTCCCTTCCGTCCAGGCTTCCTAAGGCAGCTTCCCTGGGCCGCCGAACCCTTTATTTCCGTCGTGGTGGTTCGTCCGCCTCGGCCCCTCCCCTGAGCCTGAGCCCCAGCTCCCCTGGACCCCCCCCCCCCCCTTGAGACCTCCCTTCCGTCCAGGCTGCCCAGGGCAGCCCCCTGGGCCGCCGAACCCTTGATTTTCGTCGTGGTGGTTCGTCCTCCTCGGCCCCTCCCCTGAGCCTGAGCCCCAGCTCCCCTGGACCACCCACCCTTGGGAACTCCCTTCCGTCCAGGCTTCACAAGGCAGCCCCCTGGGCCGCCGAACCCTTTTTTCGTCACCCTCGGCCCCTCCCCTGAGCCTGAGCCCCAGCTCCCCTGGGCCCCCCCCCCTTTGGGACCCCCCGTCCGTCCAGGCTTCCCAGGGCAGCCCCCCTGGGCCGCCGAATCCATTATTTTCGACGTGGCTCGTGGTGGTTCGTCCCCCTCGCCCCCTCCCCCCCCCCTCCCTGAGCCTGAGCCCCAGCTCCCCTGGACCACCCCCCTTGGGCTTCCCAACTCCCCTGGGGCACTTCCCTTTGGGACCCCCCCTCCGTCCCTTGGGACTCCCCCTCCGTCCAGGCTGCCCAGGGCAGCTCCCCTGGGCGGCCGAGCCCTTTATTCTCGTCGTGGTTCGTGGTGGTTCGTCCCCCTCGGCTCCTCCTCTGAGCCTTGCCCCAGCTCCCCAGCTCCCCTGGGCCACCCCCCCTTGAGATCCTCCCTCCGTCCAGGCTTCCCAGGGCAGCCCCCCTGGGCCGCCGAACCTCATCGTGGCTCGTGGTGGTCCGTCCCCCTCGGCCCCTCCCCTGAGCCTGAGCCCAAGCTCCCCTGGACTACCCCCCTTTGGGACCCCCCCTCCGTTCAGGTTAGCCAGGGCAGCCCCCGAACCCTTTATTTTCGTCGTGGTGGTTCGTCCCCCTCGCCCCCACCCACCCCCGAGCCTGAGCCCCAGCTCCCCTGGACCCCCCCCCTTGGGAGCCTTCCTCCGTCCAGGCTTTCCGGCTCCCCTGGGCCACCCCCCCTTGGGATCCCCCCCTCCGTCCCTTGGGACCCCCCCTCCGTCCAAGCCTCCCAGGGCAGACCCCTGGGCCGGGCCTCCAGTCCTTCGCAGCTCCTCTGTGCAAGAGCCAGGGCACGCGTGCCACTTGTTCGAGGGCCATCGGGGTTTCTGTCAGTCAGTTGGAGCCCTCTAGTTTTTGATCGGCGATTATGTTCACGAGTCGTCTGTTCAACCCTTGTAAAGTATCCTGTTCTGTCCAAGCCTTGAATGTCACGGTGTGTACCTGGGCCGTCTGGGCTCCCTGTATCCTGTTCAGGGACTGTAATGTTTCAGGTGTCGAGCCCTGTGGTTTCCCAGCTGTCTGTTGGGGACGTCGGGGTTTCCAACTGTCTGATCGGGCCCTGCGGTTAGCTGATTGTCTGTGCAGGCGTCTGGTGTTCGTGTTGTTTGTTCGGGCCATCTGGTGTTTCAGCTGTCAGCTCGGCTCGATGGTTGTCCTGCTGTCTTCCCTGCCTTGCGGTGTCCATGGTGTCTATTTAGGCATCATGGTTTTCCAGCTGTCGGTGCAAGCAAGTTGGCTATCCAATTGTACCCTACCCTTAAGTCGGGCGTGTCCCCCTACACGGGGGATTTTGGGGGAACAGAACAATACTAAAACATACTCAAAAACTGTCAAACATGCTGAAACATAATACCCAGACTATTTGTTTGACTATGTTTGAGAATTCCCCCTGAAGAGGGACAGGCCCGACTTAACTCTACCCCTCTTCTGGCGCAGACGCCGGACTTCCTACGCACCATGCTTGGAGCCTCGCTGAGACCTGGTCGCCCGCAGGAGGGCGAAGACAAGCGAGGGCTACGGTGGTCGCGCTTCGTGCTTCGTGCTGCAGACGACCATGAGACCCTGCTTCTGTGAGATGGCCCTCCTACATTTAAGTCGGGCGTGTCCCCCATACGGGGGGATTTGGGGCGAGCAATAAAAACATCAAAAATAGTCGAAACATTGTCCCCATGCTTTTTTTTTGTAGTTTTGAATATTCCTCCTGTAGAGGGGCATGCCAGACTTGAGGCTATGGTAGTCGTGCTTCGTGCTGCAGACAACCATGAGACCCTGCTTCTGTGAGATGGCCCGCATACATCGGGGGACCACCTAAGACAATGCCTCAACCCGTGAGGCACCGCCCTTGGCAAGGCCCTCCCTCAGCCTTCTGCTAGCACCCCTCGTCATGGCCAGATGCCGGGCGGACTAGTGGTAATCCGTTAATGTTGCACTGAACAACACATGGGTACTTCCAGCTTGGTGGGATGTTTTGATTTCTTACACGGGTATTCGTTCCACGCGGTATGCCGCCATCCACCGCATCTTACTTGTGCGTGTGTACTGTATGTCGTGTGATGCCGACATGCGTCTAAGTTTTACCCACATCTGACTGGCGCGGCGCATACTAGCGGCAAGTGAGCGATCTGCAGCCTTATATGACAATGTACCCCACGCTGTCTTGAGGTCTGACTGTAACCTAAGATAGAGGGCCATGGCTATGATTATTCTTCCCTTCGGTCACATGCCCTCCCCAGCAGGCAGCTTTCTCCTGGGCAATGTTTGCGTCCTTAGCGGGGATCTCTGAGATCCAAATGGCATCCTGGAGGATGCACTGGGCAACGCGGGAATTGCGGAACGCTGCGGGACGCTCAGAGAGCGTTCCAGAGCTCGCTGAAACTATCTACAGGATAGTTTTTTCTTTCGATTCTGGCAAGTTCTCTTGCATGGGGAGGGGGCCGTTGCGAGGCCCGCAAGAATAATCGAACTTCACGCGAGCTGGGACTCACTTGCACGCCTGCTCGGCCAAGCGCTGTTTGCAAAGACGGCGGAGCGGGGGGAAGAAGGGCATGCAAATCAACTTGCCAGAGTCTGAAGCAAGGCAGCCTCTCTCCGAGTCTGGGTCCTGGGCCGGCCCGAAGAAGGCCCCGCCGACGGGCGAGGAGCGGGCAAAGGACGAATGAGGGGGCACCTTGCGGCATGTTCGTGTCGTGACGACCCCGGCGCTGGTCCCTGACACCGAGAGGTTCGTTCAACCTTGAACGATCGGCGGTGTTTTGCCGCCAGCTCGTACCAGATTGGCCGATTCTGGGCCCCTTGAGGCTTTCAACGTTTAGCCGACCCCTATCCCCATCCCCATCCCTGTCCAGATCCCCACTATCTCAGCACCCCAGTTGCCAAGCAATGGCCTATAACCCCATCCAGGGGGGTAAATGGGCCAGTGGGGCCCAGGCCGGGGGTCGATTAAAGGATGCTCACTCGAACGCGCGCGGCGACACGATACGAACCTACCGCACGAAGGCGGCAGCGGGCGCGAGCCTCGGGGCGGGACTGCCGGCCGCCACCTGGGGCTGCGCGCGCTTTGGGGCGGGCCGCTGCCAGCCCGGCACGCTTCGGGCCGCGGCGCCACCGCCAGCCCCGCCGCCGCCGATCGCCGTCGCCGCACCGTCTGCGTCGCCACCGCCGACCGCCGATCGCCGTCGCCGCACCGTCGCCGATATCGAATGCTGTCGATTGCCATTGCCGATTGCCGTCGCCAAATCGCCGGGACTCTCTCCCTTCTCTCTCTCTCTTTCCCTCCGCCTGCCGCTGATGCTGATCAGAGAATTAGTTATCGTCCCTCACCACTGCCCTCCTCGACTCTCGTCCTTCCCCGTCCTCGTCCTCCCCGCGCCCCCTTCCGCTTGCTGCCGCAACAAACGTCACTTCCCGTCTCTCTTTCCTGCTCTCCTCGTCCCTCGTCAGTCCCAGCTCTCACCCGCCCGGCGTCCCCTTTACCCCTGCTGCTGCTGCAAGCGCCAATTCCTGTTGTTTTTCCTCGCCCTCCTCCTCCCTCGTCCTTCCCCATCCTCATCCTCCTGGCGTCCCCCGAGGGTGAGCACGCAGGAATGACACGGATGAGGAACAGTATGGTAATTCCCTACCAAAGCTCTGCCTAGAATGTTCTTACCGTGTATGTTAAAAGGCCGGGCAATGGTCCTCGCCCCGGGCGGTTCCCCCAGTATCCGCCCCGCGGTTCCCCCAGTGACGGCCCCTTAGCTTAGCGTTGATTATATCATCTTAGCTCAGCCTCTTTCATCTTAGCTTAGCTTAGTTTCATCTTAGCTCAGGTTTATCTTAGCTTAGCTTACCTTCATCTTAGTTTCGCCAAGCTTTAGCATAGCAGAACACAGCATAGCATAGCAGAGCGTAGCACAGCACAGCATATCATAGTAAAACCCAGCATAGCACAGCATAGCGCAGCAAATCATAGCATAGCACACCACAGCGCAGCACAGCATAGCACCGCGCAGCAAAGCATAGCATAGCATAGCATAACATAGCATAGCACAGCAGCAAAGCAAAGGCGAAGCAACAGCAGCGCCAGCAAAGCAAAACACAAGCAACGCAAAGCAAAACCAAGCAAGAGCAAAAGCAAAAGCAAAGCAACGGCAAAGGAAAAGCAATGTGCGGCAGATGCCGAGCTGGCCTCGATGGCCGGACCGGAGCCCCCGCAAGCAGTGCCTTCCGTAACCATGTCGGCTCAAGTCCGGAGGCCCCTGCCACACAGCCACCCACGCTCATGTCCCGAGGTTGGCGGAGTGAGGCGTTCAGCGGTGCTGCAGAGCCCGTTTCGGCACCAGGTGGTGCTGCACAGCCCACCCGGCCTGTTGTGGCCATCGATGTGGGCGACGCCGCGTCCGAGCGGAACGACGATGAGCGGGTTGAAGGCAGCGCGATGTACACGGCTGACGAGGATGGCTTCTGGGCGTTCGTTGCGCTCTTTGCGGCTGAGTACTGCCTGCAAGACATGCACTTCATCAGTCGCACGACGCGGGGCACGTGGTACTCGCGCCGTGCCCGCCTGGGCAGGGTAGAGGCGTGGGTCGTCAGGCTGACCCGGGGCACAGGTTTGCTCAAGATGGGGGTGCCTGACGCGAACATCCGTTTGACGGCTCAGCAGAGCGGGGAGGATGGTATGGGCGCAGCTTCTCACTATCGACAACGAACTCGAGTGTTTGCGGGGTGTCTTGAACGACGGAGTTGGCAACTCGAGCCTGTCGATCAGGCGGGGCAAGGGCCGCGCCATCCAGTGAACGCGCATCCGCCCAGTGGACTGCAGGCGGTGGCTTGATGAAGACGACGACTGGCTGGAGAGATGCACCTCGTGGTTCCATTTTGCCAAGTACTTCCAGCTGGATGCACTGGACATCTGGGATGACTTGGTGAAGCTCGGGCCGCCGGTGATGCCCCGCCCCGCGTCGCGCGGTAGCAGGCCCCTGACAGCGGCGGAAGTGATGGATCTGCGTCAAAGCGTTGGTCGCCGCGAGCCTAGCCGCAGCCGCAGTCGCGGCGACGATGGCCGTCTGCGCCCTTCTCGCGGCGACGACGACGACGATCACGCTGATGAGCCTCGCCGAGTCGAGGCCAGGCGCCGCAGGGGCAGCGCAGCACAGCCTGCTGACGCTTGGCAAATCCAGGCGTCCATGATTCAGACTGAAGGGCCGCAGTGGACTCACGCGCGACAGCCGCCTCTGCCCGCGACCCTGGATGTCGACGTGTCTGGCTGTCACTTCAGAGCTCTGTATCTTGGCCACGGCTTATTCAAAGTTGCGTGCCTGCTGGAAGCCGTGCGCCCCGACGATGGCCACCCGTTCTCGGGCAAGGTCCTGAAGCTCTGCAAGGAAGCGGACCCAGAGCCCAAGCTTTTTGCAGAACGCGGGGATAGCGGCATTTGCCCACAAATTCTCGCGGCAGCTCCCGTCGTTCAGCTCAACAGCGTCGCATGACCTGTCTGTCAATGGAACGGCTGGATCACTGAGCTAGCCGTTCCATTGGACCAGGCGCTAAGGTGCGGCGCATGCTCCGAGCAGCGCATTGTTGGAGCAGCGCGCCGCGTGCTCCGAGCGGCCACACATGGGCATTCCATGGATGACCCGCCCCTCTGCAACTTTGGAATGCGCTGGAGGGCGACGTCGTTATAATCGACGCTGGCTGCTCGCCTGGCTCGACAAGGAGATGGCAAAGTCACGATTCAACAAGCATGTGATGAAGAAATTATGGGCCAGAGCTGGGCTTGTCATCGCGTCCGAAGAGCTGGCCAGATACCAAGGCGCATGGCAGAATGCTTCGTGCAGAACCAGCCAGACCGGTGCTTCCAGCACCTCCGTGTTCGCGCTGACGACGACAACGAGCCCGTGCCCATCGTCAATTGCCATGCGCCCGCCTCGAAAAAGCGAGGGTTCACAATGGAGGGGCGCAAACACACCTTCCTTGCTTGCCACAATGCGTGCGCGGGGTATCGCTTCATCTGGGGCGGCGACTTCAACGCGGGGCTCATTCAGCTCACCGCCCTGGTGCAGAATATCGATGAAGGCTACGCAGCCTGCCAAGTATCCATTGACTCCGGTGCTGCGCAGCCTGGATCGCTGCAGCTGGTCTTCTCTCACCCGATGAGGTACAAACACGGCGAGATTGGTGCACTCTTCGACGGAGTCAGGGATGCTCCTGACCTCGTTGTGGCCAGGGTGTTTGTGCCTCGAGACCTCGAGAGTGCGGCTGAGCCTTCGCCGGTTCTGCGAATCACAGATGCGCACCCTCCGCCGACGTGGGAAGCGACGCGCAGCCCGCCGAGCAGCGCTGCGCAGCTTGCCACCTCCTCCAACGTGGTACGCAGGCCCGCCACGCCCAGCGTCAACGCCATTTTCGGCAGCGATGCCTCCGCCGAAGCAGCGTTGCAGGCGGTGCTCGAGAAGATCGGCAGAGACTTCCCGTTCGTAGCCTCGTCGGACGGCCGCTTCGAGGCGGCAGCTGCTCAGCACATCACCGAGCAGCTGGAGGAGTTCTCGCGGGTCGTCGAAGAGCAGCGTGCGAATCACATGCGCCGCGCGCCTGGCCTGGATTCCGACGCGATCTTCATGCCTCGCCACATGAAAGAGATCCACAAGAAGTGGGTGAACGGTTATAAGTCGTGGATGAACACGGAAACGGTCCAGAAGTACGAGCGGTTGCCCAACGGGATTTGCAGGCAGAAAGCGCACCAGCTCCGACGAAGCGCTTTCTCCGCGTACTTGTTCCAGATCAGTGGCAACAAACATATGTTGCTCTCCGCCATCCAACATCCAATCTGCAATGCTGCACAGCCTGCAGCCGCAATATGGCGGTTCATTGACACGTGGACGGAGGAGAAGTCGTCGACTGACAACAACAGGGGGAACGCGACGGAGAGTGAGGACATCGGCGACGACGAGGACGAGGGGCCGCACAAGCGCCGGCGCTGTGCGTGAGCGAGCGGCTAGCGCCTCGCAGCTCGCGGGTCGCGCCTCGCAGCTCGCAGCTCGCAGCTCGCACCCGGTGAACGAATGCGAAAGCATGCGTATGTGTGCGCAGGGAAACCAAAAACAACATCAAGCAAAAGCAAAAACACAATCGAAACAAAAGCAACACCAAAAACATCAGCAAAAACAAAAAGCAAGATCAAAAAGCAAGGCAATGCAAAACAAAAACAACACCAATGCGAAAGGTGTAGATGTACGTGTAGGTGCAGATGTAGATGTAGATGTAGGTGTAGATGTAGATGTGAGTGTCGCTGTTGATGTTGATGTGGACGTAGATGCAGGTATAGATGTTGATGTAGTTTTCGGTTTAGATGTAGATGTTGCTTTCCTAGATCCTCAGACTCCCAGGTAGGGTCGCAATGGGATAATCATGCGGAGAAGGAAAGAGAAACACCAAGAACGCGGCGACGCACCCGTGCAGACCCAATCCGCCGCAGTTCAGCATGCGAAGCTCTGGGACGACTATGTCAGCGAACATCGAAAAGACAGGAAACATAATATCGAGGAGACCGAGGAGGGATGATGAGGAGGAAGAAGAAGACGGCGAGGGGGGCGGATGACGTCGACCAGGGGAACGAGGTCGAGGAGGACGAGGGGGAGGCTGGCGAAGTGGATCCTGAGAAATACCATGATGAGGATGTCGATGAGGATGGTGCAGGCGGGGACCGTTGACCTGCACGCATTGGCCCCCGCCTCGTGGAACGCGCGGCACGGTGGCTCACCAGGGCACCTCGTCTCGCCTCCAGTCCAGAAAGCGCCCGGTGTCCTGCATAGTCCCACGATGGCCCCGCTCCCCCACATGGGGCCCAGGGAGAACGGCATCATCGAACAATCAAACGGACACCCTGGCCTGGCACAGACAACTGATGCTCGCGTGTATTCTGAAGCGCCCCGATTCTTCTGCGGCCCGACCAGGGTCACAGTTTGAGTGCATTTGAGGGCCGCCTGCCCTTGAGAGGGGCGGGACCACCATGGTGCATAGTCAGCGAGTCCACGATCTCCAGGTGGTTCCTGGCCGCTGTCTCGACCTCCTGGACCTCGTACTTCGCCCTCGCCCGGCTGAAAGCCCGCGTGAGGTCCGTGTCCACCGTCCCCGGGTGCATCGCAACGACGCACACGCCGTGCCTCCGCAGCTCCACCGCGGAGCACCGCACGAACTGGTTCAAGGCGGCCTTGCTGCCCCGGTACGCGTACCAGCCGCCGGTGCGGTTGTCGCCGATGGAGCCGACCCTCGCGCTGTAGAACACCGCGGCGGCAGCCGCCGTGCCCGGCAAGCCCTGGGCCCCCTGTGCCGCAGCCCTCCGCAGCAGCGGCGCGAACCGCTGCATCACACTCAGGGGCCCTATCGCGTTGACGGCGAAGGACGCCGCTACCGCGGCGGGCTCCACGCGGGAGAGGCCGTTCTCGGGCACGATGCCTCTGGACTTGTCCTGCAGAACCCCCGCGGTATTCAAGAGCATGTGGACCACTGGGCCCTGCTCACTGGCAGAAAGCGGGTGGTCGCCAACCTCTGCTGCGGCGGCCGCCACGGACTCTGGGCACGACACGTCCAGCCGCACCACGGCCATCGACTCCGCGTGGGCCTCCTGCAACGCGCGCAGCGCCGCCGCGGCCGCGACGTCGCGACAGGTGGCGAAGACGGCGTCGCCCCGAGCGACCAGCTGGCGCGAGAGCTCAAGCCCGATGCCGCGGCTGGCACCCTGCACCACGCACACCCTCCGCGCCTGAGCCGCGCCGGACATCGGCCGCCGCCAGCCCGCGCAGACGGGCGCGGCCCGCGCGCGCTCGCCCTGGGCGGAGCCACGCGGCGCGGCGCCGCGCGCGGCGTCCAGCGCGCCAGAGCCGACGGCCGGCTGCCCGCTCGCCGCTGACTGCGCGCGCGGCCCAGACAGGCACGGCGCGCCGAGTTGGTCCGCGGGCTGGCCAGGCGCGGCTGCCTGAGAGAGATGGCGCAAGGACGCAAGGGCGCGGGCCGACCGGCGCGGGCTGCTTGCGGGCGCCCGCGCGCGCGAGCCCGCTTGAGCGCTGGGTGATGCTGCTTCTGCGGGCGGGGGGAGTTCCCGAGATCGGGTCGGATTTCGCACACTTGTGGGGGTCCCACGCCAGATCTCGGCGAGGTCCCAGCATGCCGTCCTGCTCATGCATCCTCTCTCGAGACCCTCGTACTGGTGTCCCTCGTCCTCCGCACTCCTCATTTTCCTCCTCCCACGTCCGTCCCTCGTCCTTATCGCGTCATCCTGTTGCTCTTTCGCCTCCACCACCTCCCCACCTCCTCCTCCTCCTCCTCTTCCTGCTCCTCCTCCCCCGCTCCTTCGTCCCTCCACCACCCTCATCATTCTTCTTTTCCCCGTCCTCCATGCCCCCTGCGTTGCGCGTGGATTTCTCCGAGCCAGACCGATCCGTGGGGACGTCCCGGGGCCCGGGCCGGAGCAGCAGCGGGCACGTCGTGACCTGTTCAATGGCCCACGGGTGTGAGGGCTCCCCCTGCTCCGACAGCTGGCGGCGCGCACTCAGGGGGGTATGGGGGAGGTGGGAAGGCTTCGTAGAAGCAGGATGTTTCTTGGAAGGCGCCCTACATCTGCAGACAAAGCGCGCGCCTTCTGAGGCGCTTGGGTGCGTCAGAAAGGCCTTCCCCCCTCCCCCGACCGCCCTCTGGGCGTGGCCGAGTCAGGGCAGCCTTTTGGGGGGGGCGGAAAGGAGGAAGATGCGAAGGACAGGCTGGCCTGCTGGGGTGACCCATTAGGCGGCGTTCGCATCCTCGGGCGCGGATGCTTTTAGTATGCCTGACCGGGCAGGAGTAAGCCTCCCGCGAAGGAGTACGGAGAGGGGAGGGAGGAGGCAGGAGGGATGCTGCAAGACGTGGAAGAATCACTCGCGCCTCCTTCCTGCAGGTCGACGAGGAGGAAGAGGAAGGAGGAGGGATGATGCGGTTTTAGGCTCGTTAGTTTCGAAGAGTGTTTGACTTTCCTTGGGGCTTCGAGGGGAGTTCATGGTCCCCTATCTCCGCCACATGCTGCTCCTCCTGGTGCTTCTGCTGATGTTCCTGCACCTTCCCTCCCTCTTCATCAATACCAGTATGGGGTCGCAAAGGACCATCACGTCTTCCCCCAGCCCACACGCAGCCACACGTGAAGTGGACGAACCCGGCACCAAAGCAAACACTAGCGAGAAAGACAATCATTAGCACAGCGGAAACAGCATACTGGAGAGAGATGGGCAAGATCTGAGCAATCAAATCCCCCCTGCTCCTCCCCCTCCTCCTCCTCTTCTTGCTCCGCCTCTTCCATTCTCCCTTCCCTTCTAAATAACTCTTCCCTGTCGCACCCCGAGGCTGCTCGAAAGGGTGGCCAGGCGTTTCGCCTGAGACTTCCTCACCATTTCTGATCCTGACGCTGGATATGTGCAGCAGTGTCACGGATGGAGGCCGGGCCGTTTGCACAATGTGGCTCTCGCCTCAACGCCGTGCGCATTCGATTAAAGCTTGCAACAGTTTCACGGGTGGATGGCGGGGCGTTTTCACAATGTGGCTTGCCTTAGCGTCGCGCACTTTCGTCGTAAACATTACTATCGTCACGGATGAAGAACTATTCCTTTCACGCATGTGGCTCTCGCCTTAGCGCCGCGCACAATCGCTTTAAGAGTTCCCAGCAGTTTCAATGATTTCTCGTTACCATCACCAGAATGGTGTTCTGTCACGATGTCGGACTGTCACGGCGAATCACTTGCGTTGTTTCGTAGTGTGAAGTCCCAGAAGCGGCTTATTGGCACGACTCAGAGTCGTCAAAAGGCAACAATAACGGTGATTCGCGTCGTTGAAACTTCAGTAGTGGTGTTTTGCCACAGTTCAGGACTTTCAAATGGTTATCTTCACACGGGTCCCTTCCTCAATGAAAATGAGCCCCTGTACGGGCCTATGAAAAGGAAACTTGGAAGGAATGTTCGTTTCAATATCGTTGATGATCTTGGGTTTACACTGGTCCTCCTCCTCCTACAGTCCTCCTCCTCCTCGCTCTTCCCTGCTCCCTTCTCCTCTGTCTTCAAACATGTGCCCTGTGGCTTCTATCCTGTGAGTTCTGTGCCTCCTCCCTCGCCTCTCCTCCCCCCTCCCTCGTGCCTCGGCCACCTGGAGGGGGAGACATTCGGGGACCGGTCCTGTAGGTCGATCATCCTGCCATTCGAGCCTCGTCTGAAGAGGGGGGGCTGGTCGGTAGTGTAGGTCAGCAGCCTCCTCCTCCCCCTCCTCCTCCTCCTCCTCCTCCTCCTCCTCCTCCTTCTGGGCGGCTCGAGGCAGTCGGAAGGCCGCCTCTTCGAGAAGGCTTGTGCTGCGCGGCGACCGTTCCGGCGCGCACTCCTCGCCGGCGTCGGGTCCCTGGGGGGGGGGGGGGGGGGCGGGAGCGGACGGGCGGAGGAGCGAGGAAGGGAGGCGCAGGGAGGAAGCGGAAGGGGAGTGAGGGGACAGGAGGGCGGGGGGAGGCGAGGGGAGAACGCGGAAGGGGAGGGATGGGGAGGAGGGGGGAGTATAAGGACGGGGGGCGGGAGAAGGAGCAGGAACAGGAGGAGGAGGAGGAGGAGGAGGAGGAGGAGGAGGAGGAGGAGGAGGAGGAGGAGGAGGTGGAAGAGGAGGGGAGGAGGAGGAGGAAGAGGAGGAGGAGGAGGAGGAGGAGGAATAATAATAATAATAATAATTATTATAATAATAATAATAAAAATAATAATGAATACTAATAGTAATAATAATAATAATAATAATAGGAGGATGAGGAGGAGGAAGAGGAGGAAGAGGAGGAAGAGAACACACGCGACGAGCTCGTTCCTTACGTTGGTCGAACGTGAAAAAACAGGAGAGGAGGAAAAGGAGAAGGGGGAAGAGGAGGAAGGGGAGCAGGCGGAGGACGGAAAGGAGGAGGTGGAGGAGACGGAGGAGAGGAGGAGGATGAAAAGGAGGGGAAGGAGGAGGAGGAGGAGGAGGAGCAGGAGGAGAAAGGGGGAGGAAGAGAAGGAGGAGGATGAGGAGGGGGAGGAGGAGAGAAAGAGGACGAGGAGGGCAGCAGGGGGGAGGATGGGGGGAGGAGTATCTGATGTCCCAGCTCTAACGCTTACAGGCCAAAGGGAGGGGGGGCGGGGAGGGCGGGGAGGAGGAGGAGAAGGACGAGGAGGAGGACGACAGGATTGGGAGTTGAAAAAGACCCCGGGGGAAGGAGGAAGGGATAATGAGAATGAGGATGGCGGGGACGAAGAGGGAGGAGGAGTGATGAGGAGAACGCGGAGGAACACAAGGGAGGAGGAGGGGAGGGGGAGGGGGAGGAGGAGGAGGAGGAGGAGGAGGAGGAGGAGGACGAGAAGGAAGACGAAGGCGCAGAACAACAGCATGAAGACCCAGCCAAGACCAAGCTCATAGAATACATGAAGCCCGCCAACGATAACGACAGTGCCCAAGAAGAGCCACGTGCAAGGCTAACACATTCGGTAATGTGCGGTAACGGCGGCTACTGCGCACACGCTGCAAGTGGCACCCATCGCGATCTGCGCTGAGGTCTCTGGGAAGGGAACTTCGGCTACACGCAGGAGTGACCCTGGGTAAGAGTGAGCTTTGGCGTGCGACTTTTTGGGGCCGCGGGGGGATCAAAACTGGGCGCGCAAGCAGCTGCTACTGCCTCGTTTCTAGCCGTCTGGTGACCCATCCGTGCCCGCACCAAAAGTCACTCCGGCGAAAGGTCATTCTTACGCCTAATCGATGACTACGTTACCCACTGCACACGAGGCTGAATCTGGCCTGCTGCGATCCGCACACTGCGGTGCAGGCCAGGCAGGAACCACACGCTGGCACGCAACCAGCCTGCAAGAGCCCCGCTCCTCGGCACGAGGAGTTTCCTTTCCCACGACGACCGCCCCATCTCGCCCCACGACCCCGTCCACGACCTCGGCTGGGAGCAAGAATGATTGGAATATCTGGTAAATCCGAGCTCGCACGTCTAAGCCCCGAGCCCCCTGGGAAAACTCGGGAAGCAATCCCCGTCCTGGAAGCTCTGGGAGGCGCCTGCTGCTGGCAAAGGCCTTCGGGATCGGCATACATTTAGGGAGGGCTGCAGGGGCCACGGCAGCGGACTGGCCTCTGACGATACGT
This sequence comes from Prorocentrum cordatum, assembly GCA_963575745.1. Classification (NCBI taxonomy): domain Eukaryota; class Dinophyceae; order Prorocentrales; family Prorocentraceae; genus Prorocentrum; species Prorocentrum cordatum. The sequence goes on along the minus strand of CAUYUJ010016094.1, from coordinate 218,885 downwards.
ACCTGTCAGACCACCTCCCAGTTCCCCTTCGAGGTCGGGATCTGCGCGATCTTGCGCTCCAGCGGCCCGCGCGGGGCCGACCCGTAAAGGGGGCTCTTGTCAACGTTCGTGCTGACGTCCACGTTGACCATCAAATATCATTTGCGGGTCGAACCGATCTGCGCGGGCTTCTTGTGAACCGTGATCCTGAAGTATAGGATGGCCCGCGTTAGGTCGGTCATCGAGATCTTCGCGAATACGTTCCGAACAATATCGCGGAGGTTCTGCCGCATCAAATCCTCGCCCATCTGCTTCGCCGGCGCCGAGGCGACCCGCTTCGCCCGCGGTGCACCGCCGTCGTCGCCACGTGCAACTACGGGGGGCCGCGCTCGCGCCACTTCGCGTCGACCACCTTGCCGGCCTCCGCCTTCATGCTCTTGCTCTGCTCGTCGCGCCCCTGGCCCGCCTTGATGCGCGAGGCGGGATGTCCGCGAACAGGCTTGTGGTCTCGCGGGCGACCGTGAGCAACGGGCGGCCCATGGCCGGGCGGGACCCATTCGGCCTTGTCGACTGCCCTGACGACGCCTGTCTTCTGCATCTTGTCCTCGATGTCTTCCGTTGAGCCCTCGGGCGCGCCTCTCCTGAGCCGCGCTGCCGCAACGCGGCCTTTGAACCGAGGTGGGTGCTGGAGGTCGGCGTTTGCGGACGTGCGCGGAGCCTCTGGCCTCTGTTCCGGCGTCGTCGCAAGGTCGGAGTTCGGTTGGAGGGCGGGCGCGCAAGCGGGAACAAGGTTTGGTCAAGTTGGAGCCCCCAAGTGCGCAGCAGGGGCAGGAGAGGAAAAGAGGGCGGGAGAAACGGCGTCAGCGTGCATGGCCATGAGGCACCACAATTCAATGGCCCCGTCGGAAAAAGCTCTGGAGGCGCGGAGCACGAGCAAACTATTGGCCAATGCATGCGTGCTCGTCGGTGTATAAATCTGCAGAGTCTCCTGATCGAGTGCGCCTGGCGCAAATAACGTATCAAATTCCGATGCGTGGTACATCCGTCGCAGCGCGGATGCTGCGTGGCAATGCACCCCTGGAGGTCCGATCCGAACCGGCCAACTGCGAGATCGCAACTCCGCAACATCTACACTTTGCAACCCCTCGGTAATTACCAGGACCGCGAGAAAGGGCAGATCCGAATCGATCGCGAACAAACTATTTTGACCCAGCAGCTCCACTGCCCAGATGAAGTCCCCGCGCAACTGTTTCAAGCATGGGGGCGCAAACGCCGAAGGACGCCCGTCGTCGAAAGGGGGGCGCGCTGCGTCGAAAGTGGCGTGACCAGACCAATTGAGTAAAGGCTGACTGTGGTTCGTGCGATCATGAGGCCATGTTCGGTGCATGCGTAGTCGTCGAATCCGCACTTCACACTCACACTCTAACCTTTTCCAGTGCCACAGTGCTTCAATATTCGAAGGACTGGCGGGGTGGCGGCCGCCGCCATTCGTAGCCACCTGCGTCGTCGCACTACGACCGAGAGCACTCATTTTCTGATCGAACCGCGTGCAATTGCACGTCGCGAGCACAGAAGCTTCCAGCCCGCTGAGCAAAGCACCCTGTCCAAAACCAACCAACATCATCCTCCACCCGCAAAAAAAGTCGATGCCCCATATCGCCCCGAGACTGTGAAACGAAGCGCGGGCAACAACGATCCGCAACCCATCCCCGCACGGGCCGAGTCCGACATCGTCGCGTGAGGGCCCGCGTACCGCGCTAAGCCCCGCGGGGCCCCACCTAGAGCACCCTGCCCCTCCCTGAGATGCTTCCTGGAGTACTTGCGCTGTGGCACTCAAAGAAGAACAATCATTCCTGCTTACCCCAGTCCTGGCCGCAGCTACAAGTCGCCGAGCGAGCGTCGAGGAGTCGATCGTGGACCTCAATATTTTCAAAGCCCTCGCATGAAAATGTTCGGGTCGGCCAACCAACATGCATGGAGGTCGTCGGCGTATTTCATTCAGCTAAATTGGCACTCCTGCCAACTCTGAGGAGGTACGATCCCAAATTACGAACTGGTTCCTGGAAAGCCCAGGGCGACGCCGAGTCAGAATAGCCCCCCATCAAACTGCCCTGATAAGGCTTCATTGCAGAATCTTCGCGAAGCCTATCGTGCAAACACATAGCTGCATTCGTGTACTGTTGTCTGCACGGGCTCCTGTCCGACGGCTGCGTCCTTGCATCCGCATGCGAACCGGGAGTATCCTAGGATGTACTCGCGAGGGCATTCGACCTATCTTTAAAACACATGGCACGTGAACGCTGCGCAAGTCGCAACCGCCAAAGACACATTGCCCGCGAGGACCGCCTCCTCCCGACGTCGTCCCAGCATGACACCGTGGTCAGCCAATCGAGAGGGGACAATCATCCGTCGTAAATACCGAGCCCCACCGATCACTGGGAGAAGGTGTTCCACCCGCTTTCCCGCATGCCCCTTCGCGTTGGATTCGCGTGGTCCCACCCCCGTGCCGCGGTGCAAGTCAAAGGGGGCCGCGTCCGCCGGGCGCATCTGTGTGGGGACAGCATGGAGGAGCAACCAAAACCCCTTCACCTCGAGAGCCCTTGCTATCCAATCAGATCCCGCCCCGAGGCTTCCGTCTCCAATGTGGGCAATGGTCCATGTGCCAGAGCTCAAGGGGGGGCTCCGAGGGGGCCTGGCGACGATTCGGCACATCCCGCACATGCCGACGGATGCCCTGCATATCCCATGTCACCAGCTCGCTCAGATCGTCGTTCGTCCCATCGTACTCGCAATGGTAACCCCCCTCCCTCGTCGCCTCGTAGCCCTCCACTCATCCCGGTCCAGAATGATGCACGACATCCCGCCCTCAGCCCCAGGGAGTGCCCATGTCGAGTACCACTCCTCTCGACTCGGTAGGGAGTTAAAGCAGAGCCGACCGTCCCGACCCTTGGGTCCGCACCTCGTCCTGGCAGCCCGTCTGGAGACCCTCGTAGCCTCCGCCGTCCGGCGGCGGCGCCAGTGCTCCGAGGCCTCTGCCCTAAAGGGTGGCGCGGTGGCGTCGCAAGGCTTGCCGCCAGATGCACTGGAGGTTGTGAGTTCGCACTTTCAACTCGAGGTGGATTCGATCGGCTTCCTCGTCGGTCGCTTCCGCCTTCCCCGCTCTGACCGTCGTGGGTCGTCGTAACAAGTCGCGTCGGCGCGCGCGCGCTACTCAGCATGTTGTGGGGAAGGCCGGGGTCGGTCCTGGAAATGCTCCCTCCTCGCCGCCAGAAGTACCGATTCCACAGACTCGACGATGGTGTCGGGGGACGCCTGATCCCGCAGGTGGGGTAGTGCAATGTACGCAGATGGTTCTGCAGGCTTCTAAGGTCATCCACGCGCCTTTTCCAGCTCTCTGAGGTGAATTCTGCATCTCGCCTCCTTTGTTATAGCGGCCGCAGAGGGCGAGGGGGAGATGGCCCCAAGGCGCGGGACCCCGTATGGCCTGAAGCTTTGGCCCCACAGCCCGCAAGACCGACGCCTTCCGCACAGATCCGCGCGCATCCCTGGGTAAGAGCATCTCGTCAATACGACTGGTCCCTCCGTCAAAGTACTAGGTAGGAGTGTACGCGCTCGTACATGGCCATCATGTCGTGTCGCTCCATGAGTACACGCATCTTGCGCCCTGTCCATCCCACCATATCCCTCCTGAGAACACGTCTCCACAACAGGTGTTGCCAAATCTGTCCAATGATCATGCTGCCATGCCTTCCCCAGCCCGTCGTTCAGGTCGGTGTAAACTATCGGGGTGCAACGAGTCGGCAATTCATCCAGCACAGCAGGGAACCAATTCGTGAATATGATGGCAGTCTTAGAGTGCTTAACCCGGTTTGTCTCGTGACTTCGGGCGAAGGTGGACATGCATAGATGCTGCACATACGTCCACGGGACCTCGATTCAATCGAACTGTTAAGCACCTGCTGGCCGTTTCTGGGGAGGGTCCTCAACGTTGGTGAAAATCGGACGCATGAAAAACCATGAACGACAATCATCTCACACCCACAACTGTTGTCACTGTGCGGCTGCCGTCCTCCCAGAGCCTCTAGAACTGTGCGGCCCGCAACCCGTCGCTGTAAAGCGACGGCCCCTCCCAGCTTATCGCCACAGCTCGCGCCATGTAGTACGATCGAATCGAAATTGCTCCCTTCCAAGCAGATTTCTTCTAGTCGGTCGCCTGTCGCCCAAAGATGGTTAAAGCCTCCTAAGCATCGGAGCGTGCAAGGGAAGACTAAGAAGTGTCGCAATGGGGGCGAAGGTGAGTGTGGCAGGCCCTCGCCAGCCAGGCTGATTCTGAAGGACGTGGGAGACCCTGGTCCCACAGACTGTGCTTCCTCCAGTCTCGCCCGAAGCGACATGCCTGAGCCGCGGGGGATAGCAACATGAGGAGGACGAGGAGCAGGGATGCTGAGAACGGGAACGTCTTCGGCGTGTGAAGGCCCCCCGAATTTTGCTGCGGTTGCCGAGCATGTCAAAAACAAGCTTCCTGACGATTCTGGAGGACGGATGGAGCACGCGGGTAGGTGCGCGGAGGGGTGTTAGAGAGGGAATCCTCCTCCTCATATTTCTCCCTTCTGTCTCCTCGTGCATATTCCCCAAACTATACTTGCATTTTGGGGTTATTACTTTGCTCCGTTGGATCCGCCAGCCCTCTTGTGGGGCCACCAGGCTGTAGGGCGACGGTTCGCAGTTTCCTGTGCCAGTTGCAGCTTCCAGTTTCCACTGTTGCAGTTATGCTTCTTGCTGCTTACTGTTCTTTGTTGATGGACCGCGCGGGGGGGAGGCCCAAACGGGCAGGTTTAGCACGCCCTGCGCGTTTGCTCTGAATTGCTGGGGTGGATAAAAAAACTGACACCCCTCACGCAGATCGGCGGGGTCAGGGTCCAAAAACATAAGGGATTTGCCACATTCCTAATATTCGGTGGCACCCCTCACGCAGATCGGCGGGGTCAGGGCCAAAAAACATACGGGATTTGCCACATTCCTGAAATTTGCTGGCATTCCTCAAGCAGATCGGCGGGGTCAGGGTCCAAAAACACAAGGGATTTGCCACATTTCTGAAATCCGGTGGCACCCCTCACGCGGATCGACAGGGTCAGGGTCGAAAAACACATGGGATTTGCCACATTTCTGAAATTCGGCGGCACCCCTCAGGCAGATCCGTAAGGTCAGGGCCCAACAATGCATGGGATTTGCCACATTTCCGAAATTTGCTGGCACCCCTCACGCAGATCCGTAGGGTCAGGGTCAAAAAACAAACAGGTCCCGACACTGCTTCACGGCGGCGCCCAGACCTCATGATTCAGCTTCTGCATCTCCCATTCTCCGAGAGAGAGGGCCGGCGGCATGGGGCGAAACCCTTACGGATCAGTATTCCGGGCTATCGCCACGTTGCCGCTAATGCCTCCTCGTGGGCGCCCCGCGCTTGGATGCGATACCTGACTACCTACCAGAACACCCCAACCCAACCCGAAGACCCGAATTTGACCCGAATTTCGGGTTGGGGGGGGTACGGATACCATGTGTTTTTTCAACGTTCCACGACCCCCCCCCACTGGAAATCGAGGATAAATTTGGGCCTTCGGGTTGGGTTGGGGTGGTTTGGTGGGTGGTGAATACCGAGGTTGCGCCGCGTTGCCGCCCGTGCCGCCCCATGTGCGCCTGATGGGCGCCCCGCGCTTGGGGGGACGCCGAGATTGCGCAACGATTCCGCCGATGCCGCATCGTGGGCGCCTCGTTGGCGCCTGGTGCGCTGGGGGATGTGCCGAGATGGCACCACTTTGCCGCCCGTGCCGCCCTGCTGGCGCCTCGTGGGCGCCCCGTGCGCTGGGGGGGGTTCCCGAGGCTGCGCCACTTTGGCACCCGTGCCGCCTCGTTGGCGCCCGTTGCTCTGAGCTCACACGACATGGCGCTCACCACATAGACTGCACCATTCAGTTTACACAACATAGCTTACGACGCATAGCTCACTCGACGTAGCTGACATCACCGAACTTACACCCCAGAACTTCCATCTGCGGTTCACACCGCCTAGCGTACACGACGTGGCCTACACCGCACAGAGTACACACGTCCATAGCTCACACCATATATGTTCACCACATCTGCTTCACCACCTCCACTCAATAGCTGTCATTACATCGATTACACGACGTAGCGTTCACCACATAGCTTACATCGCACAGCTTCCACCTTCAAAATGCAATTACGTATCGTCCTCTCTTCTCATACTGACTATTATGATCCTCCTCCTAATCCTCCTCCACCTTCACAACCTTCATGTAGATAAGGGCGAGACGGGGAGTGAAGAGGATATTATCCTGCTCCCTCTCCTCATCCTCCTCTTCTTTCTCCTCCCTCCTCCCCCTCATCCTCCTTCTCCCCCTCATCCTCATCCTCATCCTCTCCTCCGACATTTGGGGACGCGGCCACCACGACGGTTGTGCAGATCACCAGCTGATGGGACATCTGACCGAGTAATGTTGATGGGGGTTGCGGGCAACATTGGGCTGCAGGTTGCGTGCATGACCACAGACTACCAAGAACGGCCGCACACGACGGACTCGCACTCCTCCCCTTTCCCAGGAGGGTTACGCGGGGTGGGGCGATGAGAATTCCCACGGGAAGAATGACATCAGGAATGGAGCCGTGATGAGCTGATCATTTCACTCTGGAGGCCCAGCCGAATGCAGCTCCATCCGGGCCCGGATGCCGGCGCTCCAGCCGACGTTGCCTCCAGCCTCCGCCATTCGTCGGAGGATGGCCCGTTGAGACATGGGGCGGCTCGCCCGCCCGGCCCACATCCGCTCCAGGCGGGCCCCCGGTCCCCTCCCGGAGTCCGCCCTGACCCCTTTCTCGTTGGGGGGGGGGGGGTCCGTTCGTGGCGGCCGCGCCGAAGGCGACACGATCTGTACAGATCCACCGCCGCTGGCCGGGGCCATCCAGGATTCCAGGAGCGGCACGCGCTCCCCGGCCTGGCCACCGGGGGCGTACGCACCGCTCCCGGCCTGGAGATGGGTGTGGCCAGCGGCGGTGGGTCGGAGGGGAGGAGGTGCGATCGAAGTGGAACGCAGAGCCCCCCGCCAGGAGATCGGTTTCTTTTTCGATGTCGGGTTCGTGTCGCGCGTGCGGGCGAGGCGAGACTCGCGGCCGCGTGGCGAGAAGAATGAACCCTCCTCCCGCGGCCGCGTGGCGGGCGGGTGCTGGGGAAGTTCCGCCGAGGTGCCCCAATGGTGTCCCGTGGTGTCCCACAGTGTCCCGTAGTGTCCAGTGGTGGTGTCCCGTGGTGGTGTCCCGCGGTGTCCTGTGGTGTCCCGCGGTGTCTCGTGGTGTCCCGCGGTGTCCCGTGGTGTCCCGCGGTGTCCCGTGGTGTCCCGTGAGGTCGATCGTGAGATCGATGGTGAGATCGATCGTGAGATCGAGAGTGGGATCGATAATGATATCGATAGTGAAATGGATAATGATATCGACAGTGAGACTGGTAGTGAGATGTATGTTGAGATAGATAGAGAGATCGATAGTGAGGTAGAGAGTTAGATCGAGAGTGAGATCGACAATAAGATCGATAGTGAGATCAATAGTCGAAATAGTCGAATGCGAGGTCGATGATGAGGTCGATTGTGAGACCGATTGTGAGATCGATCGTGAGATCGCTAGCGAGAGGAATAGTGAAACCGTTTGTGATATCGATAGTGATGCCGAATGTACGATCGATAGCGAGATCGACTGTTCTATCGATCGTGAGGTCGGTTGAGCGGGACGTTGGTCTCTCCCCCCGAACCTCCTTATCACCCGAAGGGTGGTCGGCGCGCGCAGAGGTCTTTGACACCGCGTCGATCGTTCAACCCTGAGTCGAACGCGGCCCCGATCGCTCAAAGATGCACTCCGTCGGGCCCAGCGGCGTTACCATACCCCCGGGCGCTTCCGCGCCGCAGAATGCAACCTTGAACGCCTTCGCCGGCGTCGCCGGCGCGCCAACGCCGCTGGAGCCTGCCGTAGGCTTAGGTCGGGCGTGTCCCCCTACAGGCGGACTTTGGGCGAAACATGCAAATACCCCAATGATACCCCCCAAATGTTTAAACCAACTAAAAAATAGTCCCCCGAAGACGGCCCAAGACGGGCCAAGAGCGCCCCAAGAGACTCCCGAGAGCGCCCCAGGAGGCCCCCAAACGGCCAAATAAAGCCCCAAGACGGCCCCAGATGGCGCCGAGACCCATCCTGTGGTGCATGGCGTGGGGCGGCCACCGCGTGCTGATCTCGTACAGTCGGGGCCGATTGGAGAGGACATGCGAGAGGGCACAGGACCCATCCGAGGGCCGCAGTGTCCCAGGAGTGCAGGAGGCATGGGTCGCGAAACACAGGGCACACGGGTTACCCTTCAACGTGCAGGGTCGAGCTACTGTTCAACCTCGACTGTGCGACGTGCGTATCCCGCACAGACGATTGCACGAAGTTTGGCGTTCGTGTCTTGAGGCCCCCTTCGCAGAGGACCCATGAGAGCCCGAAGCCGACGAGCCCTCCTCCGACATCGCCACGCTGCCAGGGCCCACGAGCTCCGCGCCGATCGGGGAGGGCGCAAACACCCGGCGCCACTCCGACAGCGGGACGGTGGGCGCCACAGACGCCCCCGCGTCCAGCAGCGGGCCCACGACGCCCCGCGATCGACTGCGGTAGCCGCCGTACCCCTCGCCGGAGTCCGAGGTGCCGTCCAGCCCGACGCCCCGTGACTCGAAGGCCGCCGCGAGGAGCAGCGCCGTCCAACCGCCCGCGGTGGCCTGCGCGGGGTCGGCCCGGAGGCCCAGCAGGGACTTGACCCACCTGGGGCGCAAGCAAAGCTACCTCGCTGCTGTTGACCACCCTCGCTTCCAAGAGATACCAAGCGACGCCAAACCACGGCCTGCGCTGGTCAGGCCGCTTGACGAGGAGGCGCGTGGTGTGACTTGGTGTTACCTGGAAGCGAAAGCGGGGTAGGCATTTCACGCTCTGACCACCGTACTCCGAGGCGAGTCGACCACATCAGCGCCGTTCGGGCGCTCGTTCGCGGCGGGGATCAGCAAAGGGGGGTGAGAGTTCGGCGGCAATCCAGGGGGACCTCCCATACCATCTTGCTGGCTCTTGCGATTCGCCACTAATCGACGCTAAATCGACGCTAATCGACGCTAACCCTCGCTGAATCGGCGCTAGATCATCGACTCCAGACGCTAATCGACGCTAGTCGACGCCAAAAACACCATTAGGAGGGCATACCAGGCTCTCATGATTTGCCACTGAAAAAAAGGGGTGAGGAAGCGTGTGACCAACACAGGGAGGGGACCAACAAAGGCCAATGCCGTGCTAACGGCGATGCTGCTCAACGGTGATGTTGGCTACCAAGTTGTAGGAAATTGCGAGCCACACTTTCCTACAATTCAACTCGGCGAATGAATGGAGCGAGCGCGACACAGCGAATTGTAGGAAGGCGCGAGCCACGCGTTCTTGCACTACCGTAACCTACATTAACAAACGCGCATCACAGCACTATTTCATTCAAATACTGCGCGAATTTGGAGGCGTGCAATTCGATTCGCTACGTAACCTTTTGATTCGCGAGTAATCTAGAACGTAATGCTCGCGAGATAATTTCACATGTTCTGCTGACTTGGCCTCTGCTTACTTCCGACGACCACCAAATTCCATTCGCCCGTCTACGGAAAGGGGGGCGAGGGAGCGTGCGCGTTCCGACACTCTCTGGGCTTTTGTTCCTCGGCCATCGGCCTGCTGCAGACCAGCAGGGTTTCAAGCAGGGTCACGGCGCCTGGCTCTCTTTTAGCACCTGCCATCGCTCGGACGTCCATTCCCTGTACGTTTCTCGGTTTCGCGCGTGTTATTCCAAACCCTCTTGCGTTGGGTTCTCGTTTTGACTAGAACACTGCTCGCGCGTCTCCTTCCTTCCTTCCCGTCCCTCTCTTCCCCCCTGCCTTTTACCTCGCTCGTGGCCATCCCTGGGGGGCTGCGATCTGTGAAACTGTCGCCACGTTCGAGGCCTGCTGGGGGGCCCAGCAAAGTGGGTACCCACCGCAGACTCACATGAGACCTCGCCATCCCTGGGGGGCTGCGATCTGTGAAACCGTCGCCACTTTCGAGGCCTCCTGGGGGGCCCAGCACAGTGGGTACCCACCGCAGACTCAAATGGGACCTCGCCATCCCTGGGGGACTGCGATCTGTGAAACTGTTGCCACTTTCGAGGTTTGCTGGGGGGCCCAGCGCAGTGGGTACCCACCGCAGACTCAAATGGGACCTCGCCATCCCTGGGGGCTGCGATCTGTGAAACCGTCGCCACTTTCGAGGCTTGCTGGGGGGCCCAGCGCAGTGGGTACCCACCGCAAACTCAAATGGGACCTCGCCATCCCTGGGGGGGCTGCGATCTGTGAAACTGTCGCCACTTTCGAGGCCTGCTGGGGGGCCCAGCGCAGTTGGTACCCACCGCAGACTCAAATGGGACCTCGCCATCCCTGGGGGACTGCGATCTGTGAAAGTGTCGTCACTTTCGAGGCCTGCTGGGGGGCCCAGCACAGTGGGTACCCACCGCAGACTCAAATTAGACCTCGCCGTCCATGGGGGGCCGCGATCTGTGAAATTGTCACCACTTTCGAGGCCTGCTGGGGGGGCCCAACACAGTAGGTACCCACCGCAGACTCAAATGGGACCTCGCCATCCCTGGGGGGCTGCGATCTGTGACACTGTCGCAACTTTCAAAGCCTGCTGAGGGGCCCAGCAAAGTGGGTACCCACCGCAGACTCACATGAGACCTCGCCATCCCTGAGGGGCTGCGATCTGTGAAACTGTCGCCACTTTCGAAGCCTGCTGGGGGGCCCAGCACAATGGGTACCCACCGCAGACTCAAATGGGACCTCGCCATCCCTGGGGGGGCTGCGATCTGTGAAACTGTCGCCACTTTCGAGGCCTGCTGGGGGGCCCAGCACAGTGGGTACCCACCGCAGACTCAAATGGGACCTCGCCATCTTTGGGGGGCTGCGATCTGTGAAACCGTTGCCACTTTCGAGGCCTGCTGGGGGGCCCAGCACAGTGGTTACCCACCGCAGACTCAAATGGGACCTCGCCATCCCTGGGGGGCTGCGATCTGTGAAGCTGTCGCCACTTTCGAGGCCTGCTGGGGGGCCCAGCGAGTGGGTACCCACGCAGACTCAAATGGGACCTCGCCATCCCTGGGGGGCTGCGATCTGTGAAACTGTCGCCACTTTCGAGGCCTGCTGGGGGGCCCAGCACAGTGGGTACCCACCGCAGACTCAAATGGGACCTCGCCATCCCTGGGGGGCTGCGATCTGTGAAACGGTCGCCACTTTCGAGGCCTGCTGGGGGGCCCAGCGCAGCGGGTACCCACCGCAGACTCAAATGGGATCTCGCCATCCCTGGGGGGCTGCGATTTGTGAAACTGTCGCCACTTTCGAGGGCTGCTGGGGGGCCCAGCGCAGTGGGTACCCACCGCAGACTCAAATGGGACCTCGCCATCCCTGGGGGGCTGCGATCTGTGAAACCGTCGCCACTTTCAAGGCCTGCTGAGGGGCCAACACAGTGGGCTTCCCGCACGTTTTTCTCCTGCTCTTCGTTCCCGGCTCCCCATGTCCTCTTCGAGCCTGTAGCTGTTGCCCTTCTTTCTTGTATGGTTCTCCTGCGCATCATGCCATAGGCGCGTGTCCCAAATAGCTTACAGATCAAACAACGGATCCTGCAATTTGATTGTCCATGCAAGTTTCGGCCAACTCCCCGTTTCCCATGATACAAATGGGTTGGGTACGTCACAGGGTATTTTTTGTTGGGGGGGGGAGGGGGGGGCAAAATGGCCCAATAAGCTCCTCCATGATCCTCGCCGAGAAGACATGCACACGTCCGAACGATGCCAGGAGCATCCTCCCCCCTCCCCGCACGCAGCCACGTGCCCACGCCTTCCCCGCGGCCAAGCACAACTGCGCATGAGCGGGAGCCTCACCGTGAACGCCAGCGGGCCGCCTGACCGCAAAATCCTCGATCCCCCCCTTCTAGTGCCCCCCCCCCTTCCCAGGGCGCGGACGATAAGGGCGGATAGCGGGCGTTACACGTAATTATTCACCAGGGAGCCTCGTCGAAGCATACATGTGTTGCTCTCCCTTGGGCTACTCGCCCCTATCGTCGCCACCGACGCGGCCGCTGCCGAGCGCCCAGGCCGTCACCTCGAGATCGCCCCGGGGCCGCGAGCAGCTGACCAGCGCGTGCCCCTGCTTGCCGTTCGTGTCCCTGGGGACGAGCTCCAGCCTGCCCACCTCGCACAGCGTGCCGCCGAGCGCCAGCCGCGTGCACAGCGCGGCCTCCACGGCTCGCAGCTCCCGGCGCATCGCCAGAGTGACAAACAACTGCACACAGACATCAAGCCGTCGGAGGTCCGCCCAGATTTCTTGGATCTGCGTTGACCCCCCTCCCTGGAGCGCGGAGCGCGCGGGGGCGCCGTGAAGGGGCCCAACACCGATCCGGAGAATCCGCGCGGAACCCAGCAAGTTCATGCCTGTGCAGCTCTTTCTCCCTCGGATGGTGGCCTGGATGCCCTGTTCGGGCGTTGGCAGAACTGGGGTTTAGTGGGACCTGGTTTAGTGATGCGTACTGGGGGACGCCCCCCCCCTGGCTCCGTTCCACTAACCGGAACTGCCGTAACCCGAAAAAACACCAGCTACGGCGAACCTGGTTTAGTGGCTCTGGCCAATTCAGGGGCTTCGGGGCCCTACCACTAACTGGGTCCCCTTACCTGGGGTCCAGGCCATACCCGACCTGTGCCGAAGGGTCCTCCACGGGGAACTCCCGCGCGAGCAGCTGCAAGTGCTCCGACCAGCGGCGCGCCGGCAGCGCGCCCCCGACCCTGCCGTAGTGCGCCCACGCGAACATGCTGCTTGCGAGGGCGGGCGTGCCGAGCAGCTCCACATCGAGCGACGAGAGGCGCCACAGCCGGAGCGCCGCCGCCCGCGGGCCTCCCGGCGACCCCGCGGGCTCCGAGAGGCTCGCGTTAAGACGGGCGTGTGCCCCTACAGGGGGATTCTGGACGAAAAAAAAGGTAGTCAGAAATTCGCAGAGCTGGTCCCAAAAAAGCCTCCCCTGGCTTTTTATCTACTATTTTTGAGTACTCCTCCCGTAGAGGGACAGGCCCAACTGAAGGCTCGCGACCGACACGCCGTCCCCGAACGCCGCCCGAGCGACGCCCAGGTGCGCCGGCAGGACGGCGCGGCAGTCCTGCGTGCACGAGCGCCCGAGCGCGCGCCAGGACCGCAGAGGCAGCCACGGGAGGAGGAGGTGGCACTCCGCGTCGGGGAGGCGCGCCGACACCGCGCCTGGCGCTGCCATTGGGGGGGGGGGGGGGAGCTTGGCGGGCTGGGCGGGCCAAGCAGGCGCGCCTCGGCAAGAAACGCCCATGCTACAATGGCTGCAGGTCTTCCTACTCCGCCCCCCTCCTCGTCCTCCCGAGGACTCAGGGGGCAAAGGCCGCGAGAGGCCAGACTTGGCCACGCGCATCGATATCAGCCAGTTCCCACGGCGGAGTGTCCCCGCCCCATCCGAAGACGGGAAGAGGACGACGGCGAGGGCGACGAGAATGACGAGGATAATGTAGCAGTTTGAGCTGGGGAGCTGAAGATGTGTCGCCAAGGGGTAAGGAGCATGGCGCTCGAATTCCAACATAAAGGAATACAGGAACGGACAGGGCCCGGCCCAGCATGCTCGATGCGCGCCCGGGTCTGGATCTTGCTGCGGTCGCCAAGATCTGACCTGGCCTTCGAGCTGACCTGGTCTGGCCCGCTTGCCGGGACCTGGCAGCCCAAGCGCTATCCACTGCCATAAAGAAAACGCTCCTCGAGCGAATCGGCCTCATGAAGCCACCGCCATATTCGATTCCCGCATTCTGGGCTTCATCAGTGCTCTCTGGCATCTGCGCCGGGGGAGGAAGTGAGGGCACAGCATACCAAGGACGCATCAACGATGCTGCAAGCCACCCTCCCGTCCCACGTTCCTTCCCCACGAGTCCTTACGAGCCTCTCTTCTCACTGCAAGAAGCGCCCCCTTGAAAACGAGCGCCCCAAACGCCTGCCATTCAGACGAGAGCCCC
>CAUYUJ010016094.1:152251-199751 GCA_963575745.1 Prorocentrum cordatum | reverse complement strand
GATTTCTGGGGGTCTCCAGAGGCTTCTTGTCTGAAGGACTCCCGAGGCCCAGAGGTCGCAAAGCGCAGAAGTGGTCGTCCGCCGCCTCGGGTTCCTGCCCGCCAGCGCGGCGACGAAAGCGAAGATGGCATTCGGGCTCGGCCGCGGGAGTTCCTCGTCCAAGCCAGTCTTGCGGCAGCTGAGCAGGCACGCGAAGACAGCTTTGCAGAAAAACCTTCGGGGCGGTTCCCCGAAAGAGCGCTGCGCTGCAGGCTTGCGCGGATGCCTTGGAGCCCCCGTTGGAAAGCCACCCAACCTGCCAAGGGAGTTGCGCAAGCGCACCGTCGCACAGAGGGGCGCGCGTGGCGGCGCGATTAATCTGGGGGTGGCCACGGACAAGGGCCACTTCGGCACTCTGGCTGTGGCTCCCTTTTATCTACCCTCTGGGCGCAGAGTGGCTCGCAAGCATGAGTTTGCAAGCATTGTTCTGCCCCTCTGGCCGGGACTGTGGGAGCGGTGCTGCATTCTCCTGCGCAGCCAGCGCTGGAAACGCATTTCGAGCGCGCAAATGGCGGCATCGCGAAAGCTGTGGCCCGCGACCGGAACGACTGCCACGACGCATGATTGAAATCGAATCTCGGCGCGGCTGGGATGAAGGGGCCCTGGGACACACAAATAAATAGACACAAATAACAGGATTCCCCATATGTTCAAATATTTTCTGGGTTTTTGTCTTCCCCCCCACTTCCCATTTTTTTTTCTGTTTTTTCCCTGAGAACCGATGACTCTTTGTGTCTGTGTGTTTGTTCCCCTCCTGATGGGAGGAAGGGCGCCCGGCTCCCCGGGACCCATTTCCGCATGGCCATAGCCAGGGGCTGCGCCGAAGTGGCCCTTGCCCATGGCCACCCCCGCGCGCGCCCCTCTGTGCCACGGTGCGCGTGCGCAACTTCCTGGACAGCCTGGACGGCCTTCCAGAAGGGGTTCCAAATCGACCGCGCGAACCTCCCGCGCGGCGCTCTTCGGGGCCAGTCCCGAAGGCGAATCGGCAGAACCGTCCCTGCGTCTCCCCGCAGCTGCCGCAAGACCGGCCTGAACAAGCAACTCCCGCGGCCGAGCCCGAATTCAGCCTCCACTTTGGTCGCCTCGCTGGCGGGCACGCCACCTCCTGGGCAGGCGCCCGAGATGGTTGACAAGCACTCCTGTGCTATGCGACCTTTGGGTCTTGGGAGATCTGCGGACCGGCGGCCTCGATGCCCCCCCGGCGGCCCTCCAGAGGAACAAAGCGGGAGGTCAAGGAGAGCGGCGGGGGGGGGGCGTTTCTGGAAGAAAGTATGACAAGCACGCTGCTCATGATCAGGAGGGGGAGCGGGGTGACCGCGAGGGAAGGAGGTGGAGTAACGGCGGGGAAGAGAGGGGGGAATGGCGGAGGGGGGAACGCCGTGTTGAGATAAAAGGGCATCCCCATGATCCTGCGGCCCCGCTGAGTCCGCGGTGCTCCAAGCCATTGATCTGTATGATTTTCCGTGGCCTCTGGGAGCAGTAGACGTATATAGGTGCACGCTCCCCACCGAGGCCCTCCCTAGGATCCCTGGCCAACGAAGACGGCCGCAGGGAGGGGTGCCAACGTGCCTTCACAACTCTGACCTTGAGAGGCGCCGATTGCAACCATCCACTGTTTGCCTCCCTCTCGTAGCCACCACCGGCCCGCTCTTGCTGTCCAGTCGGGATCCTACTGACCACGCCAGGGGGGAGTAGCTCCCCACCCCTGTTCGTGTTGCGGCGCATCCCGCTTTGTGAAACACGCCCGCGCGGGCCTGATACGCTTCGGGGCCTGGATGAGTTCCGTCCAAAGTGGTGCGGTGGCCACACCGTGTGGTGAGTCCATGGGAATTCGGTGTCACCGCACGGTTTTGAGACTCGGTTCGTCTCGGGCGACCGGGGCCTCCAGAGTCACGAGACCGTGCGGTGACGGACCGCGTGGTGAGGTCGTTGGGGATTTCGAGGTCACCACGCGGTCTGTCACCAACCACTTTTGGGACCCACAACTCCATCTCACTCTCTCGCTCTCTCTCTCTCTCTCCCCTCGCCCTCGTCGTCCTCTTCCTCCCTGCGAGGCCGGGATCTATCCATAGACCCCCCCCCCCTGGGAAGCCATGTCCTGGGACCCCAAGGGGCGGCGGATATGGATATGGTCGAGCCCTCTGCGGCCCGAATATGCCCACATCCACCGCCTCCCGGGAGTGCCCGAAGATCGATCCCACAGGCGGTGGTCATGGCTAGATCTTCGCCTCGGACTCCTCCTCCTCCGCCTCCTCCCTCCCCCTCTGCACTGCTGCAGCGATGGGAGAGGAGGAGAAAGAGGAGAAGGAAGACGATGAAAAAGAGGACGACGAGAGGAGGAAGAGGAGGAGGACGACGACGAGAGGAAGGAGGGAAGAGGGATGAGAAAGGAGGAAGAGGAGGACGAGGAGGAGGAGGACGAGGAGGAGGAGAGGAGAGGAAGGATGAGGAGGAAAAGGAGGAGGAGGAGGAGGAGGAGGAGGAGGACGAGAAAGAGGGGGGCAGCCAGGCAGCGACCTCTGTGCCCCCAATCCCCGCGGCACTGCAGCGTTTCGCGCCGCCGACCCGGCACAGCATACAGTCAAGACGCTGAAATAAGAAACAGTTTGCTTCCTCCAGTGCTGTTCCTCGTGCCCCCTGGGGCACGGAGGCGCTTACGGGGCCAAGAAGGGGCTTCGTTCCTTATGTAGCGTTCCTTCTTTCAGCGGCCCGACTGCAGCCACATGCTGCCGGGCACTCGGACAACGAAAACACGAAGACGAGGGCGAAGGTGAGGCCGAGAAGGCGGTGGGGCACCTTCTGCTCGCCCAGCCTTGTCTCATCATCCTGCTCCTTTCCTTCGCTTGCTTCTCTCCTTACTGTTATGCTCCATCCGCATGCTTCTGCTGCTCTTCCTCCTGCGCCTCCTTTACCTGTGATGGCAACGGCGTGAGTTGCGCTCATAACAGGCCCTCCACAATGGGGAGAGGAAAGCTGAGAGGAGAGGGAAGGGCGAACGTACTGCACTCCTCCACCTTCTCCTCATCTTCATCGTGGGACTGGTGGTGGGCGGGAGAGGGGGGGAGGGCTGACCGACTGCCCCCGCCGAGAAGACCCAGACCTCCGACAAGTCGTGATTATCGAATCGCCCGCCCCTGGGAATGTCCCCCCCCCCCTGCCTGGGGCCAATGCTTCATCCCGCTCGTTCTTTGATCGTCCTGGGGCCCGAAAGCAGCCTCCAAAGCCCCAGGACGCGGCCAGCCGTCGCACTGCTCTCGCGACGCTTTCGCTCTCTGACGTCGCGCTCCGAGCGCCTGCCCCCGCCGTCGGGGGAACGGCAGGGGTGGACACGGGGGGAGCCCGGCAGGTCGTGCGCACCGTGCGCGGAAGGACTGGCCCGGAGCTGCGAGGCTGCCGCAGAGGACGAGGAGCAGGAGGCAAGACACTTCGGTCAGGGGGACGTAAGACCTGGGTACAGGGGACTCGGAAATCCCCGACGAGGTCGTCAAAAAAATGACAAGGCCGAGCCTGCATTTTGACGAGGCCTCCCGCTGCAGACATCCCACGAAACTCCTCCTCGTCAAAATCCGAGGCGCGGTCGTCAAAAAACGATGGCGAACCCGAGTCCTGGCAAACCCGGGTCTTACGCTCCCCCGATTCGGGCGGAAACTCACGCGGCACACGGAGGGAGCGCCCGGCAGATGCGCCGGGCAAGTCGGGGGTTCTAATAACTCCCCCCCATCCAGTTACCACTCGCAACTGTGCGCTCCGGTGAGTGCTCAGGGCACGGTGGCAGGGTATGGAGGATTCTGGATCAGAGGGGTGGGGCACGTTTCTCTCCAGGCAGATTATGGCCCAACAGGTGTGCAACCACTTCGTCAAGAAACCCACTGAATGCACTCTGACCCACTTGTGTGGCCTGGCTAATTGAGGCCGCTTAGGGCAGCACCGCAGTCGCTGGTATTTCAGTCTCTGCCGAATTCGTAAAACGTGGAAGGCCATTCTGCTCAGGACGCAACTGAGTACAACGCTCCAAGGTCTTTGTGCCCCCAGCGCAAGCGTGTAGCCAGCCGAGCGAGTTCAAATCCCCCGATCAAACTATGGCCCATCGGGTGTGCCACCACATCGTCATCTTGCCCGCACGTGTGGCCTGGCCAAATGAGGTCGCACTTCTGGCCGCACAGCATTCGCTGGTTGTTCTACCAGCCCCTGCCAAGTCCCCAAAAACAGATGGAAGGTCCTCTTCCATAGGGACGCAATTCCATTACGTGGCTTCGACGGCTTTGTGGAACAAGCTTGGTCAGATCACCTCGCGGTATCCGCAGCCATCAGGGTCGAGTGGATGCAGCCGTTGGCACCATAGTGACCAGCACCAAAATGTAACTCAGAAGGAATCCGTATCGCATCGCAATGTCCAACTGCATGGAGGGAGGCTTGTCAAGGAACCCCTTCTGCAGCGTCGGGCTAGGTTCTGTCATAGACTTCAGGTACTTGAGAAACGTGGACATGGGCATTCCCTGGCCATCCTCGACGCCCATCGTGGCGAAGATCTCTGTCACCTGCTCCGCAGTGTAGTAGATGTTGAAGTGGCGCAATCCTCTCCGCATCTCCACCCTGCTAACGATGCCGTCGCCGTCGTCGAACAGCCTCATCGCGGCGTGCACCGTGCGCTGCTGCGTCGGCAGCAGGCTCGACACGTGCAGGCCCGAGAGGCTCTTGCAGACCTTCCTTCGCGGGTCGCCCTCCTGTGCGGAGTCCGAACAATACCGATGCCACTATTCCCCGGACCTCTCCAGGGGTGCCTTGACAAGAATTCTGAGGCGACTCTGGCCGTGGCGAAGAGGGCCTCCCAGGAGGCCCTAGAAGGCAGAAACGAGGGAAGGGTAGCAATATCGGTATCCTTTTCTGACTACCTACCAAGACACCCCAAACCCAACCCGAAGCCCTGAATGTCGGGTTGGGGGGGGGTACGGGTTCCATATGTGTTTTTCAATGTGCCCAGCCCCGCCCCCCCCCCCACCACACTGGAAATGGAGGGCAAATGGGGGCCTTCGGGTCGGGTTGGGTTGGTTTGGTGGGTGGTGATCTTCTCTACTGATCCTCCACCTCCAGATCCACGGCCTCCTCCTCTAGGAACAAGGAAAGGCGACACCAACACCAACAGGGCGAGGAGATGCGCGGAGGCAAGGGGGGTCTACCTGGTGGTGTGGTCCCCCCCTCTCGCTCGAGACATCCCCAGTCTCTCGCTCGGGGAGGCATCGTGGACCTCCTCGCTGGAGGTGGGCCCCCTGGTGGTGCTGGTATCGCTTCTCCTCCCTCCGACTCCTCCTCGTCCGCAAGTGGCGGGAACGTCGAGCGCTGCGTGAGCTGCCTCTCGTAGGCCTCGCCCAGGTGCGCCGAGAGCGCGCGGAGGACGCGCAGTCTCTCCGCGCGCGCGTCCTCCTTTGGGGAAGAGGCCGCTTCTTGGGCTCCGGCCCTCGGCTCCGGCCAATTTCGGCGCCAAGCGCTTCGGCCCGTTTCGGCTTCATTGGTCTCTTTCGGCTCCCGCCCGCTTCGTCCCGGCCCGTTTTCGGCTCTGGCCCGCTTCGTCCCAGCCCGCTTCGTCCCAGCCCGCTTCGGCTCTGGTCCGTTTCGTCCTTGCCCGTTTCGGCTCCGGCCAATTTTTCGGCTTCGGCTGATTGCGGCTTTCAGGTTCGCGCTCGCAACCCGGGGGCCGTGCAGCCGAAACGGGCCGAAGCCGAACCAGACTGAAGCCGAAACACGGACGGTGCGAAAGCGGGCCGAAACGCGCCGAAGCCGAAACTGGCGGAGCCGAAACGGGCCGGGCCGGAACGCGCCGAAGCCGAAACGGGCTGAGGCCGAAACGGGCCGAAACCGAAACGGGACCGAAGCCGAAAGGGGCCTGAAGCCGAAACGGGCCCGTGTCCTGGGGCCGTCTCCTGGAGCCCTCCGGGGCCGCTTGGGGCCCTTCTCTGGGGCCTCTCGGGCCGTCCTGGGCCGTCCGAAGCCCGAAAAGGCGAGAACCCTGAAATGTTTTTGGCCTCCTCAAGCCCTCTCGGGGATCCTCTTCAGGGCTTCTGGGGCCATCTTGAGACCCCCCTTGGACCGTCTTGAGGTCATCTTAAGCCATCTGGGGACGCTCTTGGACGGTCTTGGGCTCTCCTGGAGCGCTCTCGGGCCGTCGTCGGGCCTTCTTGAACCTCCCTGGGGCCTTTGTAAGGGAATAATGGGCCGTCTTGGGTGCCACTTTTTGGACGCCCGAAATGGATACGGAAAAAATGAGCACAATGCCCAACAACAAATGTTGTCCCAAACCAACAGCGGCCGCTGTTGGACAGGTGGCCTTCTGTCTCAAATGTACACAGGCCGAGGCGACACCGACAGCGAGTCCTGTTCAAAATGAACAGGAACTGCTGTTGGGCAGTGTACCCATTATTTCCGTACCCATTTCGTTCGTGCCGACACTGGGTCCGTCCGTCGTGGGGACCGGCAGGCGTGTTACGCCCAAACGTTTCCACTTCGCCCCTCCCCATGGAATCCCCCCCTATTCGCCCAACCAATACGTCACCACTCGTACCTCGCTCTTTCCGTCACCTGGGCCAGCATGGGAATGGAAAGAATGTTTCAGAAACATGTGCGAGATGGCTTATGGCACCGTTCGCACTCGGGAACCTTGGTCCCAAGAGTTTGTTACATCACCGCTCGCTGTTGGGAGTCTTCATGTTAAGAGTTTGTCGCGTTACCGCTCGCTCTTGAGAGCCTCTGTGTTTAGAGCTTTTCACGTCATCAAGAGCTATTGGGAATCTTTTTTTGTTTCGCATGGAGCGATCCCTGGAACGTTTCTGAATCACTGCGACCCGCAGAGGATTCGTCAAGATGAAATCGCTTCCCCAGACAGCGAGCAAGCGCTACGGTCAAAAAGTTAACTGAGATGGCGGTGCGAAGCCCTGAAATATTAGCAAGCCAACGCCAGGGGGTAAAACAAACCGCAGCGGCTGTACAGGCACCTAGGATCGAATAACAAATTACAGCTGCTCCTCCCCTCTGGGATCTGGCCTGACTGTCGTCAGATATCCGCAACCTCATCACTGCTTAGAGTCCGGGGTAGCCGAATGCGGAAGCGAACGCCTGAACGTCCTTCTTGATAGCCGCGATGTCACCATTCCCCTGCAGACCAGCCTCGAAGTCCTTGAGCTTCTTGCCCTTCTCGGCCTGGACCTTGAGGGCGACCTGGCAACACCTGTCCAGAAATCCCGCGATCTTCACGAAGTCGTCGGTGGTGCAGCCACGCGTGGTCATGGCGGGAGTACCGATGCGGACGCCGCCTGGCGAGAGCGCTGAGGCGTCGCCGTGCACGGCGTTGCGGTTGAGCGAGATGGACGCCTCCTCGCACACCTTCTCGAGCTTGGAGCCCGTGAGGCCATGGGGGCGGAGGTCCCACAACACCAGGTGGTTGTCTGTGCCGTCGCTCGCGAGCTTGTGGCCCTTCTCCTGGAGCGTCTTGGCCAACGTCTGCGAGTTGGTCACCACGGCCTTGGAGTACTCCTTGAACTCTGGGGTGTTCACCTCGAGCAGCTGCGCCGCGAGTGCGCCGATCTGGTGATTGTGGGGTCCCCCCTGCAGACCAGGGAAGACGGCCATGTCGATGCGCTCCTTGATGTCGGGGATGGCGTCCGAGTACTTGAAGAAAATCATGCCTGCGCGCGGGCCTCGGAGCGACTTGTGGGTGGTGGTGGTCACGACGTCACAATGCTCAAATGGCGCTGGGTGCTGTCCTGTGGCAACGAGGCCAGAGATGTGCGCTATGTCTGCCATCAAGAGCGCTCCGACCTCGTCGGCAATCTCGCGGAACTTTGCGAAATCGACCACGCGCGGGTAGGCCGAAGCTCCGCACAAAATCATGGCGGGTCGGAAGACCAGTGCCGTCTTGCGGAGCTCGTCGAAATCAATCAGGCCAGTCTCGTGGTGCACCTTGTATGGCAAAGACTCGAAGTAGATCGATGTCGCCGAGATCTTCTTTTTCGCAGTGTAGTAGCCGTGGGTCAGATGGCCACCGCTGGGAAGATCCAAGCCCATGACGCGCGCGTGCGGCGGCAACAATGCCGTGTAGACGGCGAAATTGGCCGGGCTGCCAGAGTAGGGTTGCACGTTGACGCCCCACTTCTTCGCGTCAAGGCTGAACGCCTGAAGAGCGCGGTCCTTGCACAGGTTCTCGATCTTGTCGATGACCTCGTTGCCTCCGTAGTAGCGCGCCCCAGGCTGGCCCTCGGAGTACTTGTTGGTGAGCGCGGATCCGAGCGCCTCCATGCACGCCCTGGACGTAAAGTTCTCCGACGCGATCAGCTCGATCGAATTGATCTGCCGCTGTTTCTCCTCCTCGATCAACGCCGCCATGGTGGGATCCGCCTCCTTCAGGCTCTTGTTGCCGGGAAGAGCCGGGCGAGACGCCATCTCGAAGAGAAACTGATGATGCAGCGCTGGGTGGGGGATGGGTCTGGTGATGAGCGCAAAAGGCTGGACTCGACTTTGAGCCAAAATGGCTACGGAAGAGCTCTTGGGAATCTTGATGTTCAGAGCTCTTTACGTCACCGTTCGCTCCTGGAGGCCTTGGTGTGAAGAGCTTGTCAAGTTACGATGGGCTCTTGGGAGCCTTGGTGTTCTCAGCTTTTTAAATCACCGCTCGCTCTTGGGAACCTTGGAGTGAAGAACTTATTGACGTTTCCGTGCGCTCTTGAGGGCCTTGGTGTGAGGAGCTTGTCACGTTACTATGGGCTCCAGGGAGCCTTGTGATCAGAGCTTTTCACGTCACCGCTCGCTCTTGGGAGCCTTGGTGTCAGGAGTTGTTACGTCACAGCTCGCTCTTGGGAGGCCTGGTGTTAAGAGCTTGTCCAGTCAGTGTGAACTCTTGGGAGCCTCTGTTACTTGGCGTCCCTGGGCCCGCTTTGGGGTGCCGTTGGGGCCCTTTTGACCCTCCCGGAGCCCTCATGGGCTGTCCTGCGGCCATTTGGGGCCGTCTTTTAGGCTTTGCCATCTTGGGGCTTTCTTTGGGGCCTCTGGGGGCCCTCTTGGGAGCCTCTTGGGGCCCACTTGGGAATACCTTGGGAGCCTAGAGGAGACCTCTTGGGCCGTCTTGGGGCCCTCTGGAGCCTTCTGGGGGCCCACTTGGAGCGCTTTGGGACCCTTGTTGCGGGCCTCGTGATCCGTCAGGGAACCATATTTGGGGCATCTTGGGCAGTCCTTGGCCGTCGGAAGCTTGAAAAGGCGAGAAATCTAAAACACAGCAGAAACCAATGGGATTCAATGTGTTTGGCATCCTCAGGCTCTCTGGGGGGTCCTCTAAAGGGCCTCTGGGACCCCTCTGGAACCGTCTTGAGGCCAACTTGAGCCATCTGGGAACGCTCTTGGGCGGCCTTGGACTCTTCTGGAGCGCTCTTGGGCCGTCCTGGAGCCTTCTTGGACCTCTCTGGGGCCGTCTTGGGCGCATCTGGGGCCGTCTCGGTCGCCTCTGGGGCCGTCTTGGGGACGCGCGCGCGCGTGTTATACCCGGGCGCTTGCTCTTCGCCCCTCCCCTGGAGCCCCTCCCTGGAGGGCGATTCGCCCCACCAGAGCGTCATCACTGAAGGGGTCCTGGGACATACAAATAAACAGACACAAATAACTGTATCCCCCTATATTTTCAAACATGTTCTGGTTTTTTGTTATCCCCCCCCACTTCCCATATGTTCCCATATTTTCCTGGGAATCGATGATTAATTGCGTCTGTGTGGTATTTCCCCTCCTGAATCACTCGTACCTCGCTTTTTCCATCACCTGGGCCGGCATGGGAGCGGAGAGTGTGTGTGTCAGAAACATCAACGCTCGCTGTTGGGAGTCATGATGCTAAACGCTTTCACGTTGCCGCTCGCTCTCGGGAGCCTCTGTGTTAAGAGCTTGTCACGTCACCGAGAGCTCATGGAAGTCTTCAAGTTCTGATCTTTCTCACGTAACTGTTTGATCCTGGAGGCCTTGGTGCAAAGAGCTTGTCACGCCAAAATGGGCGCTTGGAAACTATGGTGCGGAAATCCCTTATTACGTCACCGCTCGCTCTTGGGAGCCGTGGTGTGAAGATCCTGTGACATCACTATGAGTTCTTGGGAGCCTTGTGTTCATAGCTTTTCACGTCACCGCTCGCTCTTGGGAGCCTTGGTGTTAAGAGTTGTTTAAGCCACCGAGCGCTCATGGGAACCCTGCTGTTACGAGCTTGGAGACGTCAATGTGAGCTCTTGGGAGCCTCTGATATTTAGCGTCTCTGGGCCTGCTTGACAGTCCTGTTTGGGTCCTTTTGGACCCTCTTGGCCCGTCTTGGAGCCTTCTTGGACCTCTCTGGGGCCGTCTTGGGCGCCTCTTGAGCCGACTTGGGCGCCTCTGGGACCGTTTTGGCGGCGCGAGCGCGCGTGTTCGAGTTCGGTTGGGTGCGGGTGCGGTCAGGTTCGGATTCGGCTGGGCCTGGGTTAGGTGAGGGAATGAACATGAGAGTAATGGTTAGGGGCGCCTCGTCTGAAGCAGGTGCTCCTGAGCTTGTTTCGTGCTTATCCAGGGGGCAGGAAGCCGAAGCTGGACCCGATTCGCGATTCGGCTTCGGCCCGCTTCGGTCTCATCCACTCGTTTCGGCTTCGGTCCGCTTCGTTCCCACCCGCTTCGTCCTTCTCCGCTTCGGCTTCGGCCCGCTTCGTCCCGGCCCGTTTCGGCTTCGGCCCGTTTCGTCCCGGCCAATTTCGGCTTCTGCCCGTTTCGTCCCGGCCCGTTTCGGCTCCGGCCCGTTTCGGCTTGCGGGTTCGCGCTCGCACCCGGGCAGTGAAGCCGGAACGGGACGCAGCTGAACCAGACTGAAACCGAAACAGACGGAGCGAAAGCGGGCTGAAGCCGAAACGCGCCGAAGCCGAAGCGGGCTGAGGCCGAAACGAGCCGAAGCCGAAACGGGACCGAAGCCGAAGCGGGCCTGAAGCCGAATCGGGCCCGTGTCCTTGCTGAGCAGGGAGGACACTAGGCCGTACTCGAGAACCGCAGCGACGTTGTAGATCAGACTCACGAGAAGGAACGCGCTCAGCCAGGTCATCTCGGAGATACGCGGGAGCTGGCTCTGCACGCCCCTGATGTGATTCAGCATGGTTAGCACGGGCAGAAGGGACAGCGCAACTCGCGCGGGCGCGTTCGTCCGCGCGACGAAGAAGCCAGTCCAAGACATTGCCACAAACAGGATTCCGTAGAGCACGTCGTTCATGATGTGGTACCCCGAGGAGCGTTCGAGAGTAAAGTCTAGCTTCAGCGTGTGCCACTGCATGGCGTTCTCCCCGGTGCCGTACTGCTGCACATGGAACCTGTGGCCCGTCTCACTGACCTTCCACGCGGGGAGCCATACGCCTGCTTCTGGGAGTTCGATTCCGAGGTCATCTTTGGCGGAAAGCTCAACCATGGAAGCATCCTCTGTGTACGACAGGATGTCGATCGTACATTTCTGTCTGTCAAAAGGCATTTCGGAGAAATCCATTACGCACTTGAAGCTATGCTTGAAGCGGGCCGACACGTACACTGAGCCAGTGTAGGACACCTGTAAGAAATTGGAGCCATAGGACTCAGACAGGGCAGTCGAGAAGTAGAGGTCAGGAACCCAGACGTCTGGTGACTCCAACGGAATTTTCCCAGAGCCCTGAAGGGGCAGATTCAGGGAGTCGAAGCAACCGCCATCCTCCACCGATGTGAAGTTCAATCGTTGGTCCTTCCAACTCATGCGCCAATAGCCCGACACGTCCACCGCGTTGCCCTTCTCGTCGACAGAGTTGAGCGATTCCAGGTAGAGCTGGGTAGCCACTTTGGTCGGCGGGCCATCGCTGTCAGGACGCTCCAGTCTCGAATATGGTGCGGCAACAAGCTGGCCGATGACGTCTTCTGGGTTTGGTCCGCCAATGCAGTCAGCACGCGCTGGAGTCAAGTGCGCACCCAACACAGCAATTGCAATCAGAGAGCGGGCGTGCACTGAAACTATCCGTTGGATGCGAGACATCTGTCCTATGCGAGTGCACGGAGTCTGGTGTTGCTAATGCTTTGTGGCCTGCACCGAAGTGGTGCAATTCGGCACGGCTTGAGCCTCATTGGCACGTTGAAGCCACCGCAAGGAGGCCGAGGAGACCTGCCGAGTCTTAGGAACGAAGGTCGACGCGAAAACGACACTAGCGAGCCATTGGACGACACGGAATCCACACACTGATGTGCTAGAACCACGCGCGCGCTTCGCGCGCGCTTAGGTTCTGGCGCAGTTCAATCCAATCCCGCAAGGATCACCATATGGGAACGTTCTTCCTGATGGACGCTTCAGGAGTCGCTGAAGAGGCTCCAGGAGGTCTCGCAAGGCAGCCACGAGGAGGACTCAGGGCAGCCTACGGGGGGATGCCCGAGAGCCCCTGAGAACTTTGCAAAACCGTGCTGACAGTCTCTTTGGACGCTTTTGAGAAACGTTCTTGGAGGGCTCTTGGGGGTTTCTGGGGGTGGGGCTCTTCGCTTGTTGTTAGGGGTCTCCTGGTGGTCCCTTGGGACTTTTTGGGGGCGCCTCGGGGGCCTCCCCAGGGCTCTTGGCGCCTGGGTTCGAAGTACGGGTTTGGATACCCTTTCTTACCCCTGCCTTGGGGCCGTCTTGAAGGCCTCTTGAGCCGTCTTGGCGATCTCTTGGGCTGTCTTGGCGCTCTGTTGGGTTCGAATTCGGGCCGTCGCGCGGACCTCTTGGACTGTCTTGGTGCTGTCTTGGGGACCTCTTGGGCCGTCTTGGAGCGTCGGAAAGCCGAAACAATCATGAGGGAGGCGGAGGGGGGAAGGCTTGAAGGAGAGACGAGGAGGGAAGAGGGAAAATCACGCAGCGGGAAGGAGGGAGGAAGGAGGGAAGGAGAAGCCTGTGAAACGGGAGATTGAGGAGAACCAATAACAAAAAAGGGAGGTCAGGGAGAACGGACAATGAGTAATGGGGAACACGGAAACGCACTCTGGGGCACGCCGTAGCCTGGGACCTGAGGGAACTGACGGGGGGGGACCAAGAACATCTGCATGGCGAAGAACCCAACCAAATGCAGTTGTGAGTGCAGCCGTTGTGAATATCGCCTTCAGTGGAACCCCACATGCGGCCGCGAAACGTGTGAGCGGTGTGCCGAACTAATGCGGGGCCGCCATGCGGACCCTGCCACTTGGGCCTTAAGTGGAGCTCCCTACGGGGCCACGAACCGCATAAAGGGTGTGCCGACATAGGGCGGGACGGCCATGCGGACCCTTCCACTGGGGCATCGGGTGGGGCTCCCCATGAGGCCACGAACCGCGTGAGGGGTGTGCCGAGATGAGCTGCCATGCGGACCCTCCCACTGGGGTCTTGGCTGGACCTCCCTATTGAGCCACAAACCGTGTGAGGGGTGTGCCGAACTGGGACGGGGCCGCCATGCGGACCCTGCCACTTGGGCCTTAGGTGGAGCTCCCTATGGCGCCACGAACCGTGTGAGGGGCATGCCGACATGACGCAAGGCCGCCATGCGGACCCTCCCACTGGGGCCTCGGGTGGAGATCCCTATGAAGCCACGAACCGCGTGAGGGGTGTGCCGAAACGGGGCGGGGCCGACATGGGGACCCTCCTACTGGGGCAGTAGGTGTAGCTCCCTGAGGGGCCACAAACCGCGTGAGGGGTGTGCCGGACTGGGGCGGGGCCTCTGCTGGAGCCCCCTATGGCGCCAGCAATAGTGTGATGGTTGTGTGGAGCTCCCTATGGGGCCACGAAGCGTGTGAGGGATGTGCTGAATTGTGGCCGATGGTGATGGCGTTAACGAGGATGGTTGGGGTAATGAAGCTGATTACCATGCTGGTGATGACGGCGATGATGGCGATGGCGATCACAGTGAGGATGACGGCCATGTTGGTGGTGGTGGTGGTGGTGGTGGTGGTGGTGGTGGTGGTGGTGGTGGTGTGGGCAGAGGCAGAGGCAGGGATGGGAGGAGGGAGGAGGCGGAAGGAAGAAGGCGGGAGGAGAACGCGGGGCGCTGTTTCATCAACACGTGGACCCAACACCACAGGATGGTTGGTAAAAAACGGATGTGAGGGAATGCCCTTGTTTCAAGTTTGCTCCGGAGGCCTCCAAGAGCACCAACGATCGCCCCATGAGGTCTCCAAAAGCTCCCCAAGAGTTCGGGGGAAGCTCTCGATAAGCCCGAGGAGGAGGGAAGAGGAAAAAGGACGCAGCGGGGACGAGGAAGGGGGAGAAGAAGGAAAAGGACGTGGAACGGGAGACGCAGTTGAACCACAGGCGAGGAAGAGATCAGGCAGAACGAACAGCGAGGGGGGGAGACAGGAACGCATGATGGAGGCGGAGAGAAGAAGGCATGAAGGGGAGACGAGGAACAGTGAGGAGGGAAATGAAGCAGCGGGGATGAGGAAGGAGAAGAAAGAAAGGATGTGGAACGGGAGACAGAGGGGAATCAAGAACAATAAAGGAATATCAGGGAAAACTGACATCGAGGAATGGGGAAACAGGAAACGCACTCGGGGACAAGTCACAGCCTGGAACGGAAGGAACCAGGGGGATGTAGACCCTGAGCAAACAAAAACAGTTTGAGGGCATTATCTTGTTTACAAGCTGGGCCTCCCACCACATAGTGGAACAGGATGCTGGGTGGGGAGGCGGAGGGAGGAAAGAAAAAATGAGAGATTAGGATGAGGGATGGGGGAGACACAAAACGCATGAGGGAGGCGGAGAGAGGAAGGCGTGAAGGAGAGACGAGGAGAATGGAGGAGGGAACATGACGCAACGGGGAGGAGGGAGGAAGAGAGGAAGGAGAAGGATGTGGAACGGAAGACGCAAGATCATCGAAAACAACAAACAAGTCATGGAGAAAAGACAGCGAAGGGTTGGGGAAACGGGAAGGGCACTCGGGGGCACGCCAAAGCCTGGAACGGGAGGAACTGGGGGGGGGGGGGACAGACCCTGGAAAAAAGGTTTGAGGACATGATTATGTTGTTCAAGCTGGGCCTCCAACATCATAGTGGAGCAGGATGCTGGGTGAGGAAGGCGGAGGAAGGAAGGAGTGAAAGAGAGATGAGGATGGGGGCTGGGGGGACGGAAACGCATGAGAGAGGCGGAGAGAGGAAGGCGTGAAGGAGAGACGCGAAAATGACGCAGCTGGGACAAGGAAGGAGGAGAGGAAAGAGAAGGATTTGGAGCGGGAGACGCAAACTAACCAGGAAACATCAGGGAGAACGGACAGCGAGGGATGGGGAAACCGAAAACGCACTCGGGGGCACGCCAAAGCCTGGAACGGGAGGAACCAGAGTGATGTAGACCCTGAAAAAAAGGTTTCGAGGGAACTGCTTGATCTTCAAGCTGGGCCTCCCACCACATAGTGGAGCAGGATGCTGGTTGAGGGAGGCAGAGGGAGAGAGGAGTGACAGAGAGATGAGGATGAGGGATGGGGGAGACGGAAACGCAAGAAGGAGGCGGACATAAGAAGGCATGAAGGAGAGACGCGCAAATGACGCAGCGGGGATGAGGGAGGAGGAGAGGAACGAGAAACATGTGGAGCGGGAGACGTAACAGAACCAAAACAGATCATGGAGAACGGACAACGAAGGATGGGGAAACCGGAAGCGCACTCGGGGGCACGCCAAAGCCTGGAAAAGTGAAACAATGGTTTTGTGGAAATGCCTTGGATCTTCAAGCTGGGCCTCCCACCACATAGTGGAGCAAGATGCTGGGTGATTGAGTCGGAGGGAGGAAGGAATGAATGAGAGATTCGGATGAGGGATGGGGGAGACGGAAGCGCAGTTTTGAGGCGGAGAGAGGAAGGCGTTAAGGAGTGACCAGGAGGAAGGAGGAGGGAAAATGACGCAACGGGGAGGAAGGAAGAAGAGATGGAAAAATAAAGATGTGGAACGGAATACATAGGAGAACCAACAGCACGGAAGAAAGATCAAGGAGAACGGACAATAAGGGATGGGGAGATCGGAAATGCGCTCGGGGGCACGCCAAAGCCTGGAACGGGAGGAACTAGGGGGTGGAGACCCTGAACAAAAATGGTTTTGAGGAAATTCCTTGATCTTCAAGCTGGGCCTCCCACCACATCGTGGAGCAAGATGCTGGGTGAGGGAGTCGGAGGGAGGAAATAGTCGGCAGGAGTCGGAGGGAGGAAGGAGTAGGGCGGGGGGAGACGGACACGCATGAGGTAGGCGGAAGGAAGAAGGCGTGCAAGAGAGACGGGAAAATTACGCAGCGGGGGGAAGGAGGAGGAGAGGAAGGAGAAGGATGTGGGACGAGAGACGCAAGAGAACCAAAGAATGGAGAGAGAAAGAGAGAGAGAGAGAGATAACACAGAACGGACAACGAGGGATGGGGAAAACGGAAAGGCACGCTGGGCCACGCCAAAGCCTGGGGCAGGAACGGAGGGCGGAATCGAACTTGAAAAACGTGGATTTGAGGGGATCTCGTTTTAATAAAAGTTGGATCTGGAGGCTCCCGAGAGCACAAAAGATCAACTCAACTGGCCTCTCAGAGTCCCCCAAAAGCTCTGGGAAGCCCTCGAGAGGCCAAACACATTCACAAACTAAGGATCATTTACGAGTTATGTTCTTGCACTACCTCCTCCGATGCGATTCCGAGGCTTGCGCCCCTATAAGCCGCTCGGGACGCCTCTTGAGGGTATATTGGATCTCTCCTGGAGGCCTCTTGGGAGCTCTTGAGGGCCTCTCGGGCCCCTCTTCGGCGTCGGGTGCCTCCAGGACAGCTCCTAGGAGCTCGTTTGGGGCCTGCTCTGAGCGTCTTTGGGGTCTCGGTGGGCCCCCTTCGGGCGTCATGGCAACCGCTTGTGTGTGGCCTCTTGGGGTCACTTCGCGCCGCTTTGAACGCCCCTGGGGGGGGGCCTCTTGGAGCTCTCTTCTTGGGACATCACAACCTGCTCCAAAACTAGCGCGCAAAAGCTCCCTGGAAATCCTTCTCATGGTAAGCAGGCTGCTGCCCCCGTGGGTAACAAATGCCTATACTTTAGTCGGGTCCGTCCTCCTACAGGGGGACTTTGGATGAAAATGAAAATAATAAAAGATACACCCCAAATGGTCAAACATACAAACAAATACTCCCCAGACTATTTTTGACGATTTTTGAACATCCCTCCTGTAGAGGGACAGGCCCGACTTCAGCCTATACCGATACTCCCTGGAGCGCAGCCCGAATGCGTTCGGAGCAGCACTCCGAAGCGACCCTGGCTGTGGCGGGCAAGGGCTTTCCGGGAGGCCCAACCAATGCGAGAGCGCGGCAAGGGCAGCCGCATCGGGACGTGCCCCTCCCTCTGAGTGTCGGGCCGGGCGGAAGGGGGGAATAGCAAAGGGGGGGGTTTGAGAATCGGCTCACGCAGCTGACTTTCCCGGCGCCTCCCGGCGCCGGGAGGCGCCCACACGTATCGAGGAATGGGCCCAGCGGCGGGGCCGGCACCAGCTGCACGCAGCAGACTTCGTAACCCCCCTTTCCCTATCTCGGCGGTGGACAAACCTCCCTTTAGTAAACCTCCCCTTAGTGAAAACGGTCTGGGACCGAAACCGCCGGACTTGGACCCGCAAAAATGACGGCCACGACGCCCTCTCGCGAACCGAAGTCGACCAATTCGCTAATCGACGCGTCAGGGTAGGAGGTCTATCAAACTCCGACCTTTCCCTAGAGATCCCCCCTTCCGTCTGGCCCGATCTGAGTGCCGGCCCGCTCCTGTACTGGAAGTCGCGCGGCCGGTAGTCCCGGTCCACGGCGCTGAAGGTGCGCTCCAGGAGCGGGGCGGGGGGCGCGCGCTCGTGCTCGGGCACCGACAAGCTCCTTGCGCCGCCGCGGGCGAAGGTCGCGAGGGAGCGCCACGAGCGACGTGCGTGTCTAGACGATCGCGTTCCACGACTCCCAAAGTGACTACTCGCAAATGGCCTGGATCCGCTGGGATGATCTACGAGACATGACGTCGAATCAGACATGTGTCTTTCGGGCGTTTGAGAGTAGGCACTCTGCGAGTAGTGGAACGCGCAGTATCTCGCGGTCTGGGCCCAACGCTGCGATCCGAGGGATACGCGACCCCACGGGTGCGCTCGGGGACTTTTGCTCGGCGTGTCGCGGCGGCGGCCCCGGCGACACGCTGCAGTCGGCCCGTATCAGAAGGACGCGCGATGAGGATGCAGGGGCCGTGGAAGCCCGTTTCGAAGCTTTTCGAGCGGGGCGCGGCCAACGAAAGTGCCCAATGAGGGACCGAGGAGGCAAGGATGCAAGGGTACCCTTGGGAAGGTCGCCCATCCCTACTATGCGGGTTGACTGCGTGGCTTCGCGGGGCTGGAAGCAAGCTCCGAGAAGCTGGGAACGTTCACGTTCGGGGACGGGGACGTGGTGAACGTGTCGCGCCGAAGCGTGGTGGGCCGGAGCTGGCGGCGCGACGCGCTCAGCAGTTCCCGACGTCACGCGATCCCATGGATGCGCTCCGCGCGGGGCATCCCCGCGAAACCGCCCCATGTCCACGGGGTCGCGGCCGAAGAGTCCGGACCGCGAGGCCGTGAACATGGACATCCGTCCGCGAGAGAAGCAATGAGGGAGGGAGGGGATGGGAAATGGGCGGAAGGAAGGGGGAGGGGGGGAAGGGAGTCGAGGATCGAGGATTTCAGGCGTCTGGGGCATACATCTATGGTTTCCTGGGGCATCCTCGTCGCTGCGGCGGGGCGCGATTCCGAATTCTGGTCGCACGCCGACTCTGTCCCTCCACCTCCCTTCTCCTCCTCCCCTGCTCTCCCCTCTTCGCCCTCCCTCATCCTACCCCTGGTCGTCCTCCTATCTGCCTCCCTGTCTTCCCCCCGCCCTCCTCTTCCATCCCCTCCTCCTCCTCCTCCTCCTCCTCCTCCTCCTCCTTCTCCTTCTCCTCCTCCTCCTCCTCCTCATCCACCTCCTCCTCCTCCTCCTGCTCCTCCTCCACCTCATCATCATCCTCCTCCCCCTGCTCCCCCTCCTCGCATGTGACAGAGCGCCACGAGTCTGTCATCACCGGTGCCCGAGCTGGAAACGCTTCTTTTATTCACCATGGCGCCTGCGCACATCACACCACCCGTGTGCACCACACCCTGGCCGTACACCATAGCGCCTGCGCGCACCAGAGCTATGGTGTACACAACAGCACACACAACAGCACACCGCCTGTCGACGCCACAACACTTGCGTGAACACCTTGCAATCTATTCAAGAAAATGTGGGCGACGAGAGGAGGAACGCTACGACGACGACGACGGCGACTACATCCACGACGACGATGCCTACGACGCCGACGACGACGACCATGACGACGACGACAACGACGACGATAAGGCCTGTCCACCTTCGGGAGCCTCTGGGTCACGTCGTCTTCGTCGTCGTCGTCCTCCTCCTCCTCCTCCTCCTCCTCCTCCTCCTGCTCCACCTGTTTTTCCTCCTCCTCTTCCTCCCCCTCCCCCTCCTCACGGGGATGTGTAGTCAGATGGGAACTGCAAAGATTCACGCCTGCGGCCCGCTCCCAAACACTACGGTTACGGAGGAGGGGGAGGGGGGGGGTAACACGTGTTACACCCGGAGCCCAGACAAGAACAATCTCCCGACGACCGCGGGCAGCGGCATGAACAGGCACGCGTAGCTCAGGACCATGACGCATCTAACGCTGTAGTTGTTGGCGGTGGCCCGTCCAGGAGATGTTGAAAGCGCGATCGTAGTACCTCTGCTCCTCCGCTTGGCCAGCGGAGCACGCCAACTATCCAAGAAGGCGGCCGTTCCGAGGTGCATGCCGGGGTGAACCAGACTGAGGGGGCATCTCGAAGGCGGTCCACTCGGGAATTTGGTGGTCTGCGAGTCCGGACCTGTAGCAATCCACTTCATCGGACGAGTGGAGCTTTCCAAGAGGAGCAATGTTTCATGTCGCAGCTTTCAAAGTCACAGCAGCGATCTTGTCGACGGCCTTGAAGACGCAGTGGAGAACTAGCAGCACGCGCATGCGCTGTATGGCGGCGCTGACATCGTCATCGCAGGCCTGCGCCAAATCAACCTTACGTAAGTTGATGCTGCAGTAAAAGTCCTGCATGAATGCGTCGGCCACGAGCGCGAAGAGAAAGCCAGATCCAGGGCAGCCTTGGATGATGACAATCTGTATGTAGTAGAACAGCTCCATGTCGGCGCCCGTCGCGCCGAGGCGCAGGACGCGCCGCAACAGCTCCGAGAAGAACCAGCGCAAAGCAGCAGAGAGGTGCATGCGATGAGGGACCGAGCGACCCCATCATGGGCAACGCTGAAAAAGGCCTGCTGGATGGTTTGGCCGCGATCACATTAGGCCGGGTGGAACATATCCTGGACCACGCGACGAATTCAAATGAGTTGCCACCGAAGTTGTGGATGAAACAGCGCCTCTCTGGAGGTGGTCGTGATGATGGGGAAATGTGTCGTCAGCTTGGAGGCGGCGACCCCAATGATTGTTGTGGTCTGGGTTTGGGTCCACAGTGTCCGAGGGTGCCGGGGGCCCTGGTGCAGCCAAGGGGGGGGCCTTCATCTTCGGAGCCCTTCGGGATGAACGTTTCGAGGCTATCGCTGCGCCCTGAAGGCATGGCTTGACTGACGAGGATCCACCACATAATCTCGCGAAGGATCTTGGCGGAGTTGCGAGTCCTCTGGTAAGCTTTGCACGGGGGCCCGTCAGGACCTGGAACGTCCTTGATCGAAGGGGGGCGGAATCTCAGAGATTTTCATAAACGGGCGGACATTCTCGAGGCGCGCGTGAACGGCGTGCTCGTCGGCCTGATCGGGCAGATCTCTCCCCAGTAAACCGAGATGGCCGCCTGCATTTCCTGAGCAGGGACCGACCGTCCCGGCATTCCAATAGTCCTACCATGAAATGTTCTCAGAATGCAAAAATGCTCTAAGAACAAAACAGTGTTCTTAGAACATAAACCCGATGTGATAAAACAAGACAGACTCCGCGATAACTGTTCTAAAAACATTTCGTGGAAACCACAAGAGGTTCTTAACACATTATTTGGTAGGCCTGTAGGCGAGCTGGGACGCTTCGCCACTGCTTGAGACATGGCGGAGCCGCGCTGTCTGCTCGAATCCCGACGACCAGCGCCCCGCGGTCAGAGAGGGCCCGCCCAGCGCCTGGAGCGCTCTGGGACACGCCTCGCAGCCGCCTGCGGAGCTTCGTTCTGGACGGGCCAAACGAAGGGAGGAGCCGAACTCTATACACCGACGCCTGTGTCTGGCCTCGCACTGAATCTCCCACAGGAAAGCGGATCCTGGTGTAACCGGGATCCTGTTGTATACATCCTTCGCTGTTTCCCTGCGAAAGCGGGGAAACAATTATACACCACACCTCCCCGACGTCGTCCCCGACCCTCAAAAAAGGCCTGGGATTGAAAAGCCGCCCGCCACTGGTAACGTATATGCTCCAATTTCCGACATCCCCGAGGGGACGGAGCTCTGCTGGCTCTCCTCGCCGGCATACAAGTGCTTGCCCAGCGCCTCAGAAAACCGCGCAGGATTCTGAAGAGCCGCTCTGTCATGCGCGCGAACCTCTAAGATGTTCTTCAGCTGATGGATAACGGAGGGGGCAGGGAGCAAACCTACGCTCTCGGCGCCATAGAAGCCTCGATTTTAATCTCATGAGTAACAGCGTGGAGGCAGCGCTGCAAGGTTCCCGAGAGAGGATAGCTTCCCTGCCACACACTGCGCCTTCACAGGGTACCGTCTTGTCATGCTCCAGGATCAACAGAGAAAGCTCGGAGGTATCAGTGCTGGGCCGCGTCTCAATCGTGTACTTCTGGAAACAGGGATGCTCGAAAACGCTTTTCGGGATCGCCTTGGCGTCGGGGTCTGACGGGACTCTAGATCGCAGGATGGCCGTGGCGGGGGCATGGTCCGAAAGGTGACATCGCTCAAGAGTCTCTGGGCGGCCCCGAACTTTCCGGACCCAGCAGCATGGCACACAGAACCCATCCTGACCGCGAAACGAACATGCGGCCAATGCTGGAAGTATGCTGGCGGCAGGCGTTGTAGCGAATGTGCTCGAGCGGATCAATTCCTCGCCAGCTGCGCGAAGAGCTCTTGCCAGGGAGTGCAACGAGGACGTCTTCGCTCCAGCACGGCGGGCGCCTCGGCAGCGCGCCCGCCGCCGAGGGGCCGCGGGGCCGAGGTGGGCCCCGCAGGGTGCGAGAGTGGCCCGCGAAGACGACAAGACAGCGCTCGGGGTATGATGTTGCCTTCGCCAGTTCGAGCCCCATCTCAGAGGAAAGAGAACTATGCACATACACCGATTCTGGCCAGGCCCGTCCTGAGCTCAGGATCGGTGCATACGCCCTCTTACCTTGGCTAGGAAGGTATATGCACCGATCCCGGGTCAAGGATGGACGTTGTCAGGATCGGTGCATGTGCATAGTTCTCTTCGCCCGACATCTCGGACATGATCGTGCGCGTCTGTGTCGCTCGCACAGAGGGACGCGCTGCGTCCCGGACCCCGAGTGAGGTTGTGCACCTAGACAGTCGACTGCGCGAAGCGCACGACCGCAGCGAACCAGCTCACGATGCCGCGAAGAAGCCCCCCGCCCGGGGAAACGAAAGCTCTTGGGAAGAAAGGTGACGACGCCACCCTTAGTCTCGGCGGGAAAGAAGGAGCAGGAGGAGGAGGAGAAGGCCTGGTAGCCCGAAGCGGACATGTGCAAGACATCCGGAACAACAAAATCGTGACCATGAGCTGCCTGGAAAGCAGCGAGGCTGAACTCACGGAGCGCTCCCAGAAGATAGCGCCGCTTCGCGGTCTGCACGCTAGCTTCGCGATGAACAGAAGCTCTCTCAAGTCCAAGTGTCTAGCCCAAGCTTTGGGCAAACAGAGCCACCCGATCCGCCAGTTCAGTGCCTCTGGGCACGGAGTGGGCGTGTCCTCAAGTCCTTTGCTTGATCCCTGGAGCCTCAGCCCTCAGTCCTGGGGAGTCCTTCAAAGGCCCCGACCCCAAATTCCGAACTTTAGCGGGGCTCCTACCGTGCCCCTTGGGCTCTGGGAACTTCCCGCGTGAATTGTTCCGGCCCGAAAGGGCCCGGAGACAAAGCCGCGCGAGGCCCCCAAGACGGTGCAAGGGGGCCCCGAGTTGCCGAAAAATCGTTCCAAGACGCCCCAAATAGCCTCAAGATGGCCCCACAGGCTTCCAAGGCGCCCCAAGAGGCCTCCAAGAGGCCTCCCAAGAGGGCCCCAAGAGACAACGATCATTAATTCGCCTATGGTTTTTGCAAGCTTTTGACGTTCTCGCCTTTCTGGCTTCCCGACACCCCAAGACGGCCCGCGAGGCCCCCCAAACCACCGCAAAACGGCCAAAGAGGCCTCCACGATGGGCCCCCGGGAAGAGGGTCCCCGAGAGGGCCCAAGAGGGCCCAACAGGCGCCCAAGACGGCCCAAAGAGGCCCCAAGACGGCCACAGAAAGAGCCCAGGAGAGAGAACGTGAACAGACAATCCGAGCCGCCCGCCCCGAGGGGGCCCCGGAGGACTTCAACGGGCCCCACGAGGCACCGAGGACGCCCAGCGGGGCCCCCGAGAGGCCCCAAGAGACCCTCAAGAGGCCCAGCAGAAGCCCCAAGAGGCCACAAGAAGCCCCAGAACGGCCCCCAGGAGGCCGCAAAACGGACTCCAAACGGCCCATGAGAGGCCTCCCGCGAGATCCCGACGGACATCCAATAGGCATCATACCCACGAGCCATGCGCGGTGGCGGGATGGGCCGACGGCCAGCAGATAGCTGAAACCAACATTTGAGTACTCCACTGAACAGGAGCGGGAGGAGAAAGGCCTGAGGTCGAGGACACAGCTGCGCCGACACCGACTTCCACGTCAGGGCGAAGGATGCCCATGGCCTGGAGGTTGGTCGCTCACCATTCGATGGCAGGGAGGTCGTTCTGCTTCGGAAGGATGCGGGGGAGCGTCTTCCAGCCACTGCTGGTGATGCCTGGTCTCTTATCGGCGAAGAGCTTGTGAATGGTGGCGGTGTCGGACAGGGTCTTTCGAGCCTGCTTCGCGGCAAGCTCGAGAGGGACCTGGAGCAAGTTCTTGTCCTCCGATACGTAGATGTCGGTGAGTTCGCCTGCGATCAGGCTGACTTGAAGGCGGCGGAAGATGCCGCAGAGAAGCGCACGGAGCTGAGGGCCTGGAGACAATCCTGGCGGCACCACGCACGCGGATGGTGAAGCGCTTTGCAGCATGCCCGCCATGGATGGGTTAGCTGGGGTCCACGAAGTTAGCGTCGCTGAGCTGTGGGGCGACGGCCTGAAGGACCCGAGGTTGCCAGCGCGGGTGGTGATGACGCTCGAAGTTGTTGGCGTTCGGAGCGGCGGTGGCGGGCTCCGAGGTTTGGACGACGTGCCGGGAGGCTTTAAAGTCGGCGATACCTTTTTGCCATGATGTCCATGCATTTGTCGCGGTTGGCCTGAGTGGCCTCCACGCGGGCCAAGCGCTGCTCGCCTTGTTGGCAGAGACTGTGAACTGCGTGATTTCGGGCTTCGAGTTGTCAAGATACTGCCAGTGTCAGGAGGCGCGGGGTGATCTGCATCATGGGCTTGCGTCTGAGGCGTGAAGGTGGCGAACATCTCCAGGCAGCGCGCCAGCTGCTCGGAGTCGATTTGCAGAGGGGCTTCTTGATCACGGCGCCGGGGTTCCTGACAATTCGGCCTTGGTTAGTCTTGCCCCAGGCGTCAGGCGTCTCCTGGAGAGCCCACGGTAAGCGAGAAGGCGCTCCTGGCGGCCATGGGTATCGGGCATGTCTGCAAGATGCGATACCAGGCAAAACTATGAGCGGGTGGGCCAGGGTGCCATCGGGGGCTGGCAAGATCGAGAAAGAACTGCGTCTAGGCGCACCCTCGATGGTTGCCGCACACAGCGGAAACCAAACAATGAAGCCCTGCGCACGTGGTTGCATCCTCAAGCTAGAATGGATGCGGACTCCTCCTCCTCCTCCTCCTCCTCCTTCCTCATCCTCCTCCTCTATCATCCATCCTTCCTCGTGGGTCCTCCGCCTCCCTCTTCCCTCTTTCTCCAAACTCCTGCTCCTCATCCTCCCCCTCGTGTGTTCCTCCTCCTCCTCCTCCTCCTCCTCCTCCTCCTCCTCCTCCTCCTCCTCCTCCTCCTCCTCCTCCTCCTCCCCCCTCCCTCATACATCCCACCCTTTCTCTCCACCCTCGTTCCCTTCCTTCCTCAATCCTCCGTCCCTTTCTCCTGCTCCTCCTCGTCCTTCTCCTTCTCCTTCCTTCCTTGTCCTTCCTACTCCTTCCACCTTCCCCCTTCATCTCTCCTCCCTCCTCCTGACGCTGGCGCTGCGGGCCTTTGAAATCTCCGGGGATGCTGCCCCCCCCTCCTCCTCGTCGTTGATTTTCGTCGTCCTCGTCCTCCGCATCCCTCGTCGTCCCCTGCCCCATCCCACCCTCTCCCCTTCGTCATCTCTCCTCCTCCTCAGAGCGGGGAGACGGGGGCGCGGACTGGGGCGGGGTTTGCCAATGGACCCATGCACCGATGGGACAGGATGGTCTTCAGGAGGGGTGGTTGTGGTCCGGGAGAGGTCGGGAACCGTCTGCGAGGGGGGAAGGGAAGAGGAACGGGAGCGCGCGAGATGCAAGTACGACGAAGCGGAGGTGCGAGGACAGAGCAGGAGGGCGATGGTGGTGGGGGGGAGAGGAGAGGAACCGGGTGGGAACCAGCGCTCGGCTATCGGAACGAGTTCGATCCGCCGCGGCTCGCGCTTCCCCCGTTGGACGCCACGGCGAGCTGGGCCTGGAGCTGCTGAAGCTCCTGGCGGCTCTCCGCCTGCTCTTGCAATCAAACGCTGTGATCGGCTGTTCGACTGAGTTGATTTCATCGCGGGCGGCGGGGATCTTCGTCCTCAGCGTGTGCGTCTGGACGGTCCACGTTTGGACCTGCTGGTCCAAGCTCTTGCCCCGCAGGACTGCGGTCTTCGCCTGTCTTAGCTACAGTGCGGGCGCGGCCACAAGAAACCCTCGCAAGAAACCCAACCCTGAATAGCCGCTCGCGGGGTGCACCTGAGGGGAAGCCCGGAGCACCCTGAACGCGGCTGCGGGAGGCCACCGCGCGGCGCGCGGAGCGAAGAAACCAAGGATACCCTGACGAGGAGCAAATGGTTGCATGATGCGCGCCCCCACTGTATTCGACCTCGTCCACTCCCTGTTTCCAGAACGATGCCTGTGCCTGGGCCAACGAGGCTGGGCCTGGGGGGGCTCTCGGCTGGGCCTGGCGGCTGGTCATCGCCAGCGGCTGCCTGGATCCTTGGCGGTCGTGAGGCGCTCCTGCGCGCGGCTGCTGCTTCACACCAGGCTTGAACGTACCGCATCCGCTGTGTCGTCCTTGCTTCAAGTCGGGCATGTCTCCCTACATCAGGATTTTGGATGAAAAATTAAAAATAGTCAAACAATACCCCCACATGGACAAAACATACTCAACAAATCGTCCCCAGACTATTTTTTACTACTTTTGAGTATTCCTCCTGTAGAGGGACAGGCCCGACTTAACCCTTGCTGTCGGGCACGTGCTGGGAGTGAGAACGGGGAATCTGGCGACCCCAATCCCCGACTTTGGGAGGTTTTCGACTGGGCCAAACATTTTGAGCCCAACCCTGGGATACACGATGGGGGCGTCTATCCTCGATGGGTGTATCTGCTTGTCGGAATCAACCCCTAGAGGGCCATCCCAGAGTTTCCAGCCAGCTCTGAGCGGCCAACCTTCTTCGGGCGAAAATCGGGGACCACAGGCGATATGGGACTGCTTCTTGAACTGCGTTCCGCACCCGCTGCACCACTTAGCCGATCCACCCCGTCCCAACTAGAGTTAAGTCGGGCGTGTCCCCCTACAGGGGGATCGTCGGCGAAAAATAAGGAATACACAGAAAAATACCCAAGAGATATCCAAAAACACTAAAACAATCATCCCCTGACTATTTTTTTTGACTGTTTTTGAATCTTCCCCCCTGTAGAGGGACAGGCCCGACGTAAAACTAGAGCCGCCACGCTTGCATCAAGCCGCGCAGCAGGACCTGGCGGGCGGCGCCAAGCTCTCTTGGGGAGCGCTGCCTCGTGGTGAAGCCCTGCGGGCGGCTGGCGGTTCCGCCTCGGGGACGAGGGGCGCTGGGGACGGGACGCCTGCCGGCCTGGTTCGCGGCCACTGGACCCTTGCAGCCCCGCACAAAAAGTAGGGCGACGGAGGTGGAGGCGGCATGGGGGAGGCGAGGGAGGGGGAGGGACGGGAGGGGGGAGGGGGGCGAGGGGGGTGGTGGGGTGGAGGGGGGGACGGCGGGAGGAAGATGGAGCTGGGGGAGGGATGGGAGGAGTTCCGTGGCGGAGTCGGCGTGGGCGTCAAAAGGGCAGGGCGGATGCGTTAGGTCGCGCCGAGGTGCTCCTGATCTCGAGCGGCACCGGCCTGCCGGACGAGTCCTGCGCGTGCCGCGCCTGGCGGGGGGATGTGGGCGGGCAGGCTCCTCCCGCCTGCGTCCTGCCTCCTCGAGATCGTTTTGTTATCAAGAAATCGGCGATAACCCGGGTTATCCCCGGGGGGGGGCGGCTGGCCGATAACCTAACCCTTGCGCTGTGGGGAGCCCTGCATATGCGCGCGCGCCCCCCCCCCCCCCGCGGTCCTCCCTCCAGCCCCCTCCACCAAGAGGAGGATGAGATGGAGGAGACCCAGGAGAAGCAAGAGCAGGAGCAGGAGGAGGCGGAGCAGGAAAAAGATGATAGGGGGCAAGAAGAGAAGGGGTATGAGGGACGAGGAGCGAGGAGGACAATACGGAAGAACAGGACGACGACGGCGAAGACGAGGAGGGATGAAGGACTGAGAGGGGAGGATAGAAGACGGGGAGAACGAAGAGGATGATACAGAAGAGGAGGAAGGGGAAGAGGGCGATGAAGAAAATTGGGGTGAAAGGGATGAACCTGTTCCTTCCCCCCCCATCCTATCCACCACTCTCCTGGAGGAGTGGAAAGCCCAGCGGCTGAATATCAGCAGAATGTGACTCGTTCCGCCTTGGGAAGACGGTTGCCCCGAGGCGGCTGGAGCCATCGTGTCCGTGTAGCGGCCACACAAGCGCATGATGCCTCTGACCGCTATGGGACAACCGACCCCACCAAGGTCGCCTGTCACCTGGTGGCATCAAACCTCCTCTTTATCCTCCTGCTTCTCCTACTCATTCTCCTGCTCCTCCTCCTCGTCATCCTCCTCCTCCTGCTCCCTCCTCCTCCTCCTCCTCCTCCTCCTCCTCCTCCTCCTCCTGCTCCCTCCTCCTCCTCCTCCTCCTCTTCCTCTCCCTCCTGCTCCTGCTCCTCCTCCTCCTGCTCCGCCTGCTCATGCTCCTCCTCCTCCTCCTCCTCCTCGTTCTGCTCCTCCTCCTCCTCCTTCTCCTTCTCCTTCTCCTCCTCCTGCTTCTCCTCTTCCTCTTGCTCCTCCTCCTCCGTCTCCTCCTGCTCCTAACCCCCTCCTACACCTCCTCCTCTTCCCCTCGCCCTCCGCCGTGCTTGTGCGCACGCCCGAAAATACCACCGACGGTCGCACGGCTCGCGTTGAAGCGGACTGGAAGCTTGTCGGGGCCTTACAGCGTGCCGTGCGCACGGGCCAGAAAGGGGTGCTCTCTTCCAGGGTGCTTTCGCCTCGGGAGCCCCACCAGCTCGTCAAGGGAGACAGCCAGCGTTGGCAGCGCGAGCGCATCCGGAGCAGGGCCCCGACGAGCTCAGCATTAGGAGTCAACTCCTGGGAAGTTTCCGTCAGAACGATGAAGGGGTATTAAGCCAGATCAAGGGGCCATTGAGCCGGATCCGGCTAGACTAAGCCCAAGAACAAACCAAATTAAGTAAGAAAGCCAGATTCGGCGTGGTTGAACCAATTGAGCCAGTTTTCAGCCAGGGATATACCAGCGTCGTCTCTGAGTTTAACCTCCCAGGAGTTTGCTTCGGAATCCCTGGCTGTAGGCTGTGGCGCCGCGTGCTTCGCCTTGGGCACGAAGGAGTCCGATGCAATCGGAGGGCGGGTGCACGTGACGCTTAGTAATTAGGCGAACGGGCCATCTGGCCGCGGGAACCGTTCGCACGAGGCAAGCCGCACAAACGCGCCCGCCTGCCCGCTGTGCGGGGCTGACCGCATCCACACTCGCTTGCATTTCGAGTGCATCTGAATGCACGAACACGAGCTGTTTGGCCTAGCGATGGGACCGAGAGCGCCACCACGGCTAAAGGGGAGGCGAGGACTACTACTGAAGTGAAGGATTCCGGTGGGCTAGCACAAAGAGGCCCTGCGGTTCAGCAATCCTGGCCTCCCAAATCCGCGCTGTGCTGCTCAGAGGCCCGAACACGAGGTGCCCTCCCCAGGGGGCCTGGTCAAGATCGGGGAGAAGCTGAAG
Organism: Prorocentrum cordatum; assembly: GCA_963575745.1. Lineage (NCBI taxonomy): Eukaryota > Dinophyceae > Prorocentrales > Prorocentraceae > Prorocentrum > Prorocentrum cordatum. Next base: position 170,292 of record CAUYUJ010016094.1, on the reverse strand, counting down.
GAGCAAGGCCTCGCCGCGGACGGCCGACCTTGCTGCGAACACATCGCCTGGACCTTCTGGCAGAGCCGCAGTTCCCGCCAGCGGTTGCGGACGAGCAAGTATAGCATGAACGAAGTATGCGTTCATTTGCATGGGGTCGCACGCTGTTCACCGACGGGTCCGGGCTCAGCTCGGACTTCACCGAATTTCGTAGGCACGACTTGGCGATAATCGAGATGGATTGCAACCTGGTCCCAATCAAGGCCTTGTACGTTTCGCTGTCGGGCAGGTTCCACACATGCCCGTGCAGAACGACACGCAGGGCTGAGAGCAGTAGAGGTTGGCGAGCCGCCGAAGCAGATCGTTTCAGACCACCTAGATTTCGTCAACGAGGTGCTGAATGTGACGGCCAGCACAGGAAGCCGATGACAGTGTATGCGACAGTCTGGCGGCGGTTTCAGGCGCGAGCGAGGTCTCCTGAGATGAGGCCGACATCCGAGTGGATCAGTGCTCACGGGAACCTCGAGAGCTCTTTGCTGGAGACGGGCGCGGCATACAACTTTGTGGACATCCTGTCATCTTCGCCAAGATGGGGGCCAAGGACACAACTGTCAGGGCGCTCTGTACTCGTGCCTGCGAGCTGGCACTGCGCGACGCCCAGGACGCGATGAGATCCGGGAGCTGGGATGCGGAACGGGTCTTGCGCATCAGCATGCAGGGCCTTGGGCAGATCCCCCCGTGCGGTGCAAGGACAAGGCAGACACCGAGATCGACAAACCACCCAGCTCAGGATCAAGCGGCACGACGTGCGAGAGCTCGAGAACGGCGCCATACAGTGCATGACGTACTACGGGACGCGGCAACCAAGCTGTCACGGCAGAAGGGCTTGTTGCACAGCCCTTGCGTCCCTCCACCCTTCGGCGACAGGTGCGCCATCGAGCGCCAGGAGATCGCGGCCTCCTGCGTGAAGTGCGGGGATTGGCCCAACGAGCGCGACAGGAGTTCGCAGGAATGCAAGGACGCTTGCAAGGGTCCCGGCACGCACACCGAAGTCTCTTTGAATGAATGCGATATCGTCAATGGGTGGCAGAAGTGCATCAGCCCCGCCGCTGCAGCGAAGCTCACCGCGGGAGAGGGCGGCGGAGACTGAGACTCCTGCTGCTCGAGGGGCCCCCGAGCGAGGCGGGGGCCACGGCCTCGGACCGACGCGGCTGCGCGAAGCTCAGCCCTCTCCGAGGATCCCCTCCAAGGGGCCCCAGGGCGGGGAGGAGGGTCAACATACATCGGCAGCCGCGGTGCCGCCGCCGACGCCGTCCGCAGTGCTGCCGCCACGGAGCTCGTGCACTGTGACGCGGGTGCCCTCTTGGCCTCAGGCTCGGGGCAGGCCCTGCGCCACGCACCCTGCGTGTGCTGGTCCAGGCCAGTGCTGGGTTGGCCGTCGCAGCTGGCGTGAGTGAGCGGGGCCGAGGTGCTGAGGGCTCGTGGCACGCCACGCTCGCCCTCGGCATGAGCTGGCCTGCTGCCAGCCGCGGGCGGGAATCATTGCGGGGCGGTGCCGCAGACTCGCGCGCCCTCCTCGGCTGTGTCTCCTCCTCCTCCTCCTCCTCCTCCTCCTCCTCCTCCGCCTCTCCGCCTGCCGTTCGAACGACTCTCGGTCCTCTCCATGCCCCCACTTGCGCGCGACCTACTCCTCCGTGAACTCAAGAACTAACAGCTTGTGTTGTGCCATCCTTTGAGTCTCCGCCAGCGAGGGGACGGCGCATCCACCCTTCCATCGCCCTCAGAATGTGCGACAGCGTGCAATGTTCTGCCCTGAGTGCGGCACGGACGCCACGCTGCGTTGCATGCACGAGGCCTCATCCTGTCAGCCCCTGGCGAGCGGGAGGCGAGAAAAATTGGCTCGCAGCGCGGCGCAGCTACAGGTGACGGTGGCCTGACGCGGCCTCAGATGAGTCCAACGTGTTCAATTACGCACATTGCTTAGTCAAGCGGTCCTCCGCCACCCAGTCCACCAGAATGGGAAAGACAAAATTGACGACGAAAGAGAGAACAGCGACGATCGTTCGTAAATCGGTTGACCCTGATAGTTGTGGAAACCCTCATTGACACTGCGCTCCAGCCTGAAATCTGAGTCATACGTAACTGACGCAACAAGAAACTCTCTGACACCTGCCAGACGCTCTCGGTACATGGCCACACTCTGCCAAATCGTCGCCCAACAATTTAGAACATTGTTGCTCAGATCGTGATCTACGACAATTATTGCCATGCCAATGTCCCAGAATTGCGCAAACAAGCCGCCAGGCGATCCTGTCGCGCGCACTGGCCAAACAGCGCCACGAGCCAAGTCCATAAAACAGCCCGCTCCACAGATCTAAAATGCTCCAGCGCTCGATCGTATGCTCACCTATCGCACGTTCACTTTCCTGGGTGAAACTGTAGCTCAACCCAACCACGCGATCGCCCCACACAACGTCCTGATGTGTCTCAACATTAATCTTGAATGCGTTCCTAAAGATGCGCCCCTTCCTCATATGTTATGTTGCGCGTATTCGCTGGCGACACCTCGTGGTGAGGTGCAAACACCCCATGTTGAAAGCACGAACCAGCAGTGTGAGCTGATATCGCGCCTCCGGCAGAGAGGGTTGGACTCATTTGTTCGGCCAATGTTGGCTGGGCCCCTGGTTCCAGACAGCGTTCTCTCCGCACGGGGTTGGGCTCCTACGGCCCCCCGCCGAGGGTAAGACGCTCGGCACAGAACCCTCACAGTTGCGGTGAGGAACTCTGCTTGGCGTGTCGCGGTGGCGGCCCTGAAGATGCTGTCGCGGCACGTCCCGCTGGCCTTTCTTAGGCTGACGTCGTGTCGCGCTGCCTCGTGGCATGGAAAGCCAGGAGGCTCTCGGACCGCGGCTGCCCGTGGGACGTGCTCAGCGTGTCGCGCCGAAATGCAGGTGGCCAGGAGATGCGGCGCGGCGCGCGGAGGAGACGCTCCCTGCCACAGTCCTCCCGGCCACTCCGGGGGGGGGGGGCGACGGCGACGAACGCCCGCCCGACAGGTACCGGGGGCGCCCAGAGGCGAGCTGGCGGAGGGCCTCTGCTACCACCTTGCTGCGGGGGACGGCGGCCAGGAAGCGGCCCTCCTTCGGGGCGGGTGGGGGAGGAGGAGGTGGAGGACAAGGAGCGCACGCATCAGGTGAGGCGCACAATGATGAAGAAGATGAGGAAGATAATGGTGATGATAAAAGGGTATGAAGCCGACGAGGCGACGACGAGACGGAAGGAGCCAGAGGATTGGCAGGATCAGGAGAAGGCCCCTGAGGATCAGGAGGGTGCGAAAACGAGGATGACGACGATGATGCCGATGACAACGGCAAGGAGCAGCTTGGGGATCAGCGGGAGCAGGAGGAGACCCCCGCTGATGCTCGAGGTGCTCATCGTCGTCCGCCTCCGCGTTCTCATTGTCGCCGTCACCGTTAGTATCCTTGTCCTCCTCGTCGTCCTTCTGGTGCTTGTCGTCTGTTGTCTTCCCCTCGTCGTGCGTATCCCCCTCCTCCTGCTGCACACCCTGCTGCTTCTCGTCGTCGTCGTTGTCGTTCTCCTTCTCCTCCTCCACCTCATTTTACGGCTGGACCTGAGACATAATAAAGTTCTTAGCCGTGTAGCGCACGGCGGGACGCCAAGCTTCCAACAAGTTGGTCGGAGTTGCATCTGGTCTGAGTGCTCTGGTTGGTCTGGCTGGTCTGGTTTGAGCCTGGTGCTGAGGCTTTAGCTTAGGATTCAGGCGAGAGTGGTTCGGGGGAAGTCTGGGGAGGCAGCAACAACCACTACCCCTTCCGAAAAGCAGATGTTGTCGCATTGCAGTTTATTGTTGCATTGCAGTTTGTTCGCATTGCAGTTTTTGTTTGCATTGCATTTTTTTGCATCTGGTCTGGCTGGTCTGGGTGGTCTGGTTTGAGCGTGCTGTGGCTTTAACTTAGGATTCAGGCGAGAGTGGTTTAGGGAAGGTCCGGGGAGGCAGCGACAACCACTACCACCGAAAAGCAGTTTTCTTTGCATTGCAGTTTTTTTGCATTGCATTATTTTTTCAATCTGGTCTCGCTGGTCTGGGTGGTCTGGTTTGAGCTTGGTGCTAAGGCTTTAGGTTAGGATTCAGGCGAGAGTGGTTTAGGGGAGGTCCGGGGAGGCAGCGGCAACCACTACCACCAAAAGCATGCTCTTTTTGCATTGCAGTTTGTTTGCACTGCAGTTTTTGTTTGCATTGCAGTTTTTCGCATCTGGTCAGGCTGGTCTGGTTGGTCTGGTTTGAGCGTGGTGCTGAGGCTTTAGCTTAGGATTCAGGCGAGAGTGGTTTAGGGGAAGTCCGGGGAGGCAGCGACAACCACTACCACCGAAAAGCAGTCTTTGTTGCATTGCAGTTTTCTTTGCATTGCAGATGTTTTTGCATTGCATTTTTTTTTGCATCTGGTCTGGCTGGTCTGGCTGGTCTGGTTTGAGCTTGGTGCTGAGGCTTCAGCTTAGGATTCAGGCGAGAGTGGTTTAGGGGAGGGCCGGTGAGGCAGCGACAACCACTACCTTCGAAAAGCAGTTTTCTTTGCACTGCAGTTTTTTTTGCATTGCAGTTTTTTTTTGCATCTGGTCTGGCTGGTCTGGTTGGTCTGGTTTGCGCCTGGTGCTGAGGCTTTAGGTTAGGATTCAGGCGAGAGTGGTTTAGGGGAGGTCCGGGGAGGCAGCAACAGCCACTACCCCTCCCGAAAAGCAGATTTTGTTGCATTGCAGTTTTTTTGCATTGCAGTCTTTTTTGGATTGCAGTTTTTGTTTGCATTGCATTTTTTTTGCATCTGGTCTGGCTGGTCTGGCTGGTCTGGTTTGAGCTTGGTGCTGAGGCTTCAGCTTAGGATTCATGCGAGAGTGGTTTAGGGGAGGTTCGGGGAGGCAGCGACAACCACTACTACCGAAAAGCAGTTCTTTTTTGTATTGCATTTTTTTTGTTGCATTGCAGTTTTTTTTGCATTGCATTTTTTTGTTGCATCTGGTCTGGCTGGTTTCTGGTCTGGTTTGAGCTTGGTGCTGAGGCTTTAGCTTAGGATTCAGGCGAGAGTGGTTCAGGGGAGGTCCGGGGAGGCAGCGACAACCACTACCACCGAAAAACATGTTGTTGCATTGCAGTTTTTGTTGCAGTGCAGTTTTTTTGCATTGCATTTTTTTTTGCATCTGGTCTGGCTGGTCTGGCTGGTCTGGCTGGTCTGGTTTGAGCTTGGTGCTGAGGCTTTAGCTTAGGATTCAGGCGAGAGTGGTTTGGGGGAGGTCCGGGGAGGCAGCGACAACCACTACCACCGAAAAGCATTTTTTTTGCATTGCAGTTTTTGTTGAACTGCCGTTTGATTGCACTGCATTTTTTTTTGCACCTGGTCTGGCTGGTCTGGTTTGAGCCTGGTGCTGATGCTTTAGCTTAGGATTCAGGCGAGTGGTTTAGGGGAAGTCCGGGGAGGCAGCGACAACCACTACCACCGAAACGCATTGTTTTTGCATTGCAGTTTTTTTTGCACTGCAGTTTTTTGCATTGCAATTTTTTTGCATCTGGTCTGTCTGGTCTGGTTGGTCTGGTTTGAGCCTGGTGCTGAGGCTTCAGCTTAGGATTCAGGCGAGAGTGGTTTAGGGGAGGTCCGGGGAGGCAGCAACAGCCACTACCCCTTTCGAAAAGCAGATGTTGTCGCATTGCAGTTTTTTGGGCATTGTTTTTTTTTGGGGGGGGATTGCAGTTTTTGTTTGCATTGCATTTTTTTTGCATCTGGTCTGGCTGGTCTGGGTGGTCTGGTTTGAGCTTGGTGCTGAGGCTTCAGCTTAGGATTCAGGCGAGAGTGGTTTAGGGGAGGTCGGTGGAGGCAGCAACAACCACTACCCCTTCCGAAAAGCATGTTTGTTTGCATTGCAGTTTTTTTCGCATTGCAATGTTTTTGCATTGCAGTTTTTTGTTTGCATTGCATTTTTTTTTGCATCTGGTCTGGCTGGTCTGGGTGATCTGGTTTGAGCTTGGTGCTGAGGCTTTAGCTTAGGATTCAGGCGAGAATGGTTTAGGGGAGGGCCGGTGAGGCAGCGACAACCACTACCTTCGAAAAGCAGTTTTCTTTGCATTGCAGTTTGTTTTGCATTGCAGTTTGCTTTTGCAGTGCAGTTTTTGTTTGCATTGCATTGTTTTGCATCTGGTCTGGCTGGTCTGGGTGGTCTGGTTTGAGCTTGGTGCTGAGGCTTTAGCTTAGGATTCAGGCGAGAGTGGTTTAGTGGAGGTCCGGGGAGGCAGCAACAACCATTACCACCACCACCGAAAAGCAGTTTTTGTTGCATCTGGTTTGAGCCTGGTGCTGAGGCTTTAGCTTAGGATTCAGGCGAGAATGGTTTAGGGGAGCTCCGGGGAGGCAGCAACAACCACTACCACCGCCGAAAAGCAGACTCAGTTGCATTGCAGTGTTTTTGCATTGCAGTTTTTGTGCATTACAGTTTTTTTTGCATCTGGTCTGGCTGGTCTGGTTGGTCTGGTTTGAGCCTGGTGCTGGGGCTTTAGCTTAGGATTCGGGCGAGAGTGGTTTAGGGGAGGTCCGGGGAGGCAGCCACTACCACCACCACCGAAAAGCAGCAGTTTTTTCTGCATTGCAATTTTTGTTGCATCTGGTCTGACTGGTCTGGTTGGTCTGAATTGAGCCTCGTCTTTCAGCCTTAGCTTAGGATTCGGGCGAGAGTGGTTTGGGGAGGTTGCAGCACGAGTTTCTGGGACCACGACGACGCGAAAACTGTTTGTTGTTTGCATTGCAGTTGTTTCTGCATTGCAGTTTTTTGCATCTGGTCTGGCTGGTCTGGTTGGTCTGGTCTGAGCTTCGTCTTGCAGCTTTAGCTTAGGCTTCGGGCGAGAGTGGTTTAGGGGAGGTTGCAGCACGAACGTCTGGGACCACGACGACACGAAAACTGTTTTTGTTCTGCATTGCAGTTGTTTCTGCATTGCAGTTTTTTTGCATCTGGTCTGGCTGGCCTGGTGGGTCTGGTTTGAGCTTCGTCTTGCAGCTTTACCTTAGGCTTCGGGCGCGAGTGGTTTAGGGGAGGTTGCAGCACGAACGTCTGGGACAACGACGACTGGGCCTGAGACACACCTACCGCTGCAAGCGCGGTGGCGGATCTCTCGGTTGCCTCTTGGGCCTGTTGGGGGCCTCTTGGGCCGTCTTGGGGCCGTCTGAGCCCGTCTCCATAAAAAGAAATACTCCGACAGGGCTGCGACCGCGACCAGGACGGCCGCGACGACGACAACCGGGAAGACGACGACCACGACGACTTCAGCTGAATCTGGCTTCCCAAAAAACTGGAACTGTCTTCATTAAAACGGATACGCCGACAGGGCTGCGACAACGACCACGACGACCACGACGAGGACGATGGTGGTTGGTCTGCCTTGTCTGGTTGGTCTGGCTGGTCGATCTGGTTGGTCTGATTGGTTGGTCTGGCTTGTCCGATTCGTCTGGCTGGTCCGGTCTGGTTGATTGGTCTGGCTGGTCAGGTTGGTCTGGCTGGCCTGGTCCGGTCTGGCTGGACTGGTCCGTCTGGCTGGTCTGGTCTGTTCTGTCGGGCCTGGTCAGCTGGTCAGGCTGGTCTGGTCTGGTTGGTTGGTGGTCGGGCTGGTCTGGTTGGTCTGGTTGGTCTGTCTGGTCTGGTTCGTCTGGTTCGTCTGGTTGGTCTGGTTTGTTCGCCGGGTTGTTCTGCCGCGCTTGCTCTACTGGCTGTGGTTGGTTTGGTTCGTCCTATTGATCTGGCTCGTCCGGCCCAGAGATTGCATCTGGATACGGTCTCGGCTTGCAAGTCTCATTGGCGCTGGCGCGATGAGTCGCACTTGCCGGCTGACTTTGCGTAGAAGGGGAGGGAGGGGGAAGAGGAGGAAGAGGAGGACCGTCTCTGACGATGCCAAAGCCTGGCGACCCTTCCGGAAGGGCCGAATCGTTGACAACAGAACGACGTCGTCGCCGTCGTCTTCGTCCTCGCCCTTGACTTCCTCGTCGTCGTCGTCGTCGTCGTCGAACTCGTCGTCGTCGTCGTCGTCGTCGTCCTGCCCCTGGCGTCGCCACAGCCGGGGCTGAATCGAAAGCGCTGCTGCGTCAAGTTCTGCTGTGGCGGCACGGGGATGGGGGAGACGGACCATCAGCAGCCATATCAGTTTTTATGCCCCAAAGCAAAGTAAGGCGCTGGGGCATAAGAACTTTGCGCCTCGAGCGGCTTAGAATAACATTGTTTAAGAACATGAGACCCTCCCCCGGCCAAACTGAAAAACATTCCAGGGTACCCTTCCCCGAGATGCACACGAACATCCAACAAACACGAAGAACATGAAAAGACCCTCCCCGAATCGACTTCGGTCTTATGCCTCGGACCAGCCGTACTTGTCCCACTGCTTCCGCTCTCCCTCCTCCTCCTCCTCCTCCTCCTCCTCCTCCTCCTCCTCCTCCCTCATCATGCGCCGGCTGATCCTTGCGCCTCTCCTCGTCACTGCCGTCGTCCACACCTTCCTCCGCCCTCATCCCTCCTCCTGCACATGCTGACCCTTTTGCCCCTCCTCATCATTGTGGTCGTCCTCTTCAGCCCTCCTCCGTCTTCCTGGTACTGCTCCGGATCACACCTTCGCCACCGCCGGTCGCTATTCGGCTCTCCCCCCTCGGGACCCGTTGGCGCAAGCTCTAGCTCTCTGTAGCGGTGCTCACCCTCTGGCCCACCACGCACTCAGCACTTTTAACGTCAGTTGCCGTCGTTTGAGTCCACCCGACCCAGCCTCTGTCCTGATGCGGTCGGCAGTGCCGCCCGTTCTGGCCCTCAGTGGGGCACCCAGGCTGGCCGACGGGGCTGCAGCCTGGGATGGGCCGACTTACTATCCTCTCCCTGCTGCTCCTCCTCCGCCTCCCTCTCCTCCTCCCTGAGCTACCCGTCTTTCCCCCCTCTTCCCATCTGGGCGGCGTGAGCTGACCTGCAAGGCTGGGCCCTGACGGGGCATGCAGCGGTGAGGGGTCAAGACTGGCGGAAGGGCGAGCAGAAGAATGCAATGTTGGACCCTTGCATGGCTCCGTGGTCTCCCCAAGCTACGAACAAAATGCGTGAACATAAACTTTCGGAGGTCCGCACGAACTGCGTGGATCGGCGCTGGGTCCTCCCGGCTGCGCCTCCTGCGCCGCCACTGAAGCGCTCCGTGCGCCAGGGAGGGTAGTCCAGCGCCAGTCCAAGAGATCCGCTCGGACGCTCGGACCTCCACAGGTGAATGTGTATGCAACTTGTTCTTCCACAATATGATTTTGTCGGGCGTATCCCCCTACAGGGGGATCTTCGACGAAACATAAATATTCAAAAAAACTCAAAAGATGCTCAACAATACTCAAAAAGAAGTCCCTAGACTATTGTTTGACTATTTTTGAATCTTCCCCCTGTAGAGGGACAGGCCCGACTTCACAATATGATGGAGGAGCGAGGCGAAACGAACAGCGGAACCTTGGTGAACCCGTCCGTGCCCATTGGGGCACGGCGTGGAGGCCGTGGCCTCAAGTATGTGGTATGTATTAAAGGGGCCCTGGGACACACAAATAAATACACACAAATAGCAGGATTCCCCATATGTTTCCATGTTTTTTTCGTCTCCCCCCTCCCACATCTCATACTTTTGCGGATTTTTCCGGGGAATCGACGATTAATTGAGTCTGTGTGTTTTTCCCTCCTGAATGTAGGCGGACTCACGCCGTAGGCACCATTCAGTGCTGCTGGCGGCTGGTGACCATCGCAAATCGTTCTACCCATTGTGTTCATGTTGTCTGGATGTCGGTCGCTGCCCAAACCTGGTGGTGCCACAATGAGATGGGAAGGATACAGAAGATGATGCGAAGATGTGTTCAAAAACCCAGGACATCATACGGCTGGCTTTGCATCTGTTTTAGCTCGTCGCACACGGAACACGTCGCGCGGGTGCTCCAGGGCTGGGACCTCGTCGACCACATGAAGCAACATCTGCCCGACGCCGAGAGCGCTGGCCAGCGTCAGAACGGCTGACGCCTTTCGGGAAAAAAGCGATCCGAGTGCAGCCTGGGCGGCGATGCGCATATGCACAATAATGACCGAAATTATAACGCGGCGGCCCACGGGAGATACAACTGGTCATCGCCGTCTGTGCCCAAGTGCTTCCCTGCGACCAAATGCTTCCCCGCCGCTGGAAGCGACGTGGCAACTGCATCAATCTCCCCATTGCTCCTCAAGTGTGTTGCCCTGTAAGCTTGTAATAACCTTCGAATGGCCCACCAGCCGAAGTTATGGGCGCTCCTTGTGGGTCCCCGCGCTCTGGGGATTTGTCGCGTGTCCCGCCTGACTTTCCCGGAAGCAAGTGGGCCCCCAAGACGGCCCAAGAGGCCCCCAAGACGGCCCAAGAATACCCCGAGTTGCCCGAACATCGTCTAAATACGCTACAAGACGGGGCCACATTGTGGAATTTCCTGTTGTGTCTGGAAGATTTTAGCTTTCTCGCCTTTTCAAATTCCCGACGCTGCAACACGGCCCAGGATCGCCCCAAGACGGCCGCCAAGGGGCCCCAAAAAGCAGCTCGAAGAGGGCCCCAAGAGGGGGAACTCGAACTGACGTTTCGCGCACTCCGCCCTGAGATGACCCCCGAGACCTCCAGCAGGCCCCCAAGAGACCCTCAAAAACCCCAAGAGCCCCCGAGAGACACACATCAGGCCCCAACAGGCCCTCAAGAGGCCCGAAGACACCCCAACACCGCCTCCACGAGGCTCCAAAGATGCCACCGCAGTGATCTCTACAGGCATTCAAGAGGCTTCTGACCTACAACCCAGGTGCGGTGGCGGGATGGTCCGAAGGCCACTAATCTGTAAACGTGCAAGACTGCAATAGCACTTCGTGCCGTGCACCTTGTCCCTTCATCTTGCGCGTGTAGGAAGACTTGTGCATATATGTAGATGTACGGTATACAAAACGAATCAAGAGGGAGAGACAGAGGAACAGAGAGAGAGAGATAGATACTGTGAGAGAGAGAGAGAGAGAGAGAGACAGAGAGGGTGGGAGGGGAGAGAGGACACCCCTCACATCTCCCTGATACAATTTTCGTGCTCGTCAATCTCACCACATTCCTTTTCAATCATTGCCTGTTCCTCTCATCGTTCTCGCCCTTCCCAACGAACATCTCCTTACTGCGACCACCTCTGGAATGGTCCGGGGAGTCTTGAGCATGTCTTCGGCCGTCGTAGGCCATTCTTCGGGCCGTCTTGATAACTGTTTGGCCGTCTTGAGGCTCTCCTGGGGTTCTGGATGCCCTCTCAATCAATGTGGACGCGATTGTCGAGGCCTCTTGGTCAGTCTCGGACGCCGGGAAATCCTGAAAACCGAATCCCCCAACGTGGCAAAACCTGTGATGGAAGACCTCCTCCTCATCCTCATCCTCATCCTCATCCTCATCCTCATCTTCCATCCTCCTCCTCCTCCTCCTCCTCCTCCTCCTCCTCCTCCTCCTCCTCCTCCTCCTCCTCCTCCTCCCCCTCCCTCCTCCCCCTCCCCCTCCTCCTCCTCCTCCTCCTCCTCCTCCTCCTCCTCCTCCTCCTCCTCCTCCTTCTCCTCTCCTCCTCCTCCCCTCCCCCTCCCCTCCCCCTCCCCCTCCCCCTCCTCCTACTTCTCCTCCTTCTCCTCCTCTCCTCCTCGCCCTCCTCCTCCTCCTCCTTCACCTTCTCCTCCTTCTCCTTCTCCTCCTCCTCCTCCTCCTCTTCCTCCTCCTCCTCCTCCTCTTGGGAGCCTTCTTTGGGTCATCTTCGGGCGTGTTGGGAATTTCCGGGGCCGCTCGGGGCTCTCGCGGGGCAGCCCGGCCGCCCTCCCGGCCGCCCTGCACCCCTCAACCAGGCCCAGCGGGAGCGTCCAGGAGGCCCGACAGGTGGAAGGGACCCTCTGCACGGGGCTGAATCTAAACGGTGTTTTTCGTTTTCGTTTTGTCTTCGTTGTCCCTCGCTTTTGTGGCGAATTCGCCTTTACCGCAAAACGAAGTCGAAATGAAAACGGCCCACGAAATCACCAAAAACACCGTTTAGGTCCAGCCCTGCCTCTGCAGAGGCGTCCAGGGGGTCCCCAGGACCAGGAATCTACAGGGTTTGTCTGGGCGAGGGGGTAGGGGGAGACGGAGGGCTTTCCCACCCTTCCTGGGAACACAGACCAAGAACAATATTGGTGCGCATGCATTCGGGCATACGAAGCTTTATTCGTGAAGTTCTATACATATATATATATATATATACATACGCATCTAGCACAGATTCCCCAAACAATGCTTGCACATAGGGGTACCTCCTTCCCTTCTAAAGAACTGGCCCTGATTGTCGGTCTGGCGGCTCCGTGCGCGCCGTCGCCGCCCCGTCGCCGCCACGTCGCCGCCCGTGGTCTGGGCCTGATTGCTGGTCTGGCTGCTTTGTTGTCGTCGCCGCCGCCCCGACGCAGCCTCGTCGCGGCTTTGCGATACTTCGCGAGACTTGGCATTGCGTTACAATGCTTTCCATTGCAGTGTGTTGGTTTACATTGTTGTGCGTTGCGTTGCATGCATTCGTATTGAATTAGATTGCGTAGCATTGCTCTGCATACCTTTGATATGCAACGGCGTGCTTTGTGTTGCATCGCGTTGCGTTGAGTTGACTTGCTTTCAGTAGCTGTGCATTGCTTTGCGTTGCTTTGAGTCGCGTTCTGATCTTTCACAGTGGTTTGCACTGCTGCGTTTCTTTGTGATGCGTTGCGTTGCTTTGCACTGCATTGCAACCTTAGACTGCTCCAACACGTTGTCCCGCATATATTGCACCACATATGTTGCATCACAGGGATCGCCCAACATGATTGGCCCCACTCGGACTGCACTACGTCGCCTGCACCGCATAAGCTGCGCACCGCATAGATTGCGCCACTGATGGTGCACCATATAGATTGCACCGCGTAGATTGCACACTGCACCACGTATTAGGCACAACCGAGGTTGCACAACACATATTGCACAACTTATAATGCGCCACCTAACTTTCACAACATACACTGCTCCACATATCTGTTCCACCGTACATTGTTAAACATACATCGATTAGGGGTCTGCGCTGGCTAAACTAGCTATATACTCGCAAACGCAAAATCAACTTACCAAGCCATCAACGGTGCGACCCACGGAGGGGTGATCACAAGCATGTGGGCCGAGCCTGCACCTAAGATGGGAGACCGAGTGGCTGAGAGGTGGAAGGCAAAAGGCAGAAAACGAACGAGCAAGATAATGGAGTAAACGACCGGCCACTCGTTGACCCACTGAGGTATACATGTCGAAGGCCCTGGCGGGCCTTTGAATGCACCTTGGCCCCAGAGGACTCCTCCCTGCGTGCGCTGAATTGGGGGGCCAGCGTGAGCAGAGGTCGTCCCCTGCGCCGCCACTGAGGGCAGAATTCGACATGTCGCGCCTGCGTGCGCACCACCTGCCCTTCGCATCCCCAGCCCTGCCCCGATCTCCAGCGTCAAGTCGGGCCTGTCCCTCTACAGGAGGAATATTCAAAAATAACAAAAAATAGTCTGGGGACGGTTATTTGACCATTCTTGAATATTATGAGGTATGTTTTGACTATGTTTCATTTGTTGTCCAAAATCCCCCCTGTAGGGGGACAGGCCCGACTGAACTCCAGCGAGACTCAGCGAGAGAAAGCCGCAGCAGGCAAACGGAGGCGCCCTCGGTCCCTCGCGAGGGCTCTGCGCAGACGACGCGCTGGGAAAATGGGGCGCCGAAGTGTACAACCGCCCCGCGCCAGTAAAAAAAGGCGGGCGGGGTCGACGATGACTGGAGGCCCACGCGCTACATCACGTGCCGTTCCGCATCCGCATCTGTCACACGTATCCCACACGGTTGCTTTGCTTGTCGCTTCCCACAAGCCGCCTGCAGTTTCGCGTCGTGGTAGTTCCACGCCAACGTCACCCACAACACGACAAGCACCATGGTCTGAACCGTTCAGTTCCCACCCCGTCCATATTCATCCCGCCTGCGCCCTGTGCCGATTACCTCACGTCGTTTCGCGTCTATGATGAAGCATCGTGAACCGCCTCACCTCACAAAAACGCTGCAATGCGGCCCACGCCGTGGCACGCAGCTGCCACGCCACGAAACAACCTCTGCGGCACATCTGCTAGAAATTTATGCTCAACCCGCTCGGTTGGACTGTGCTTGGCTGCCCGTGTTAACCTCCCTGATCAGATCCCCCCCCGCGGTAGTATTCCGCCTTGCTTCCTCAACACGTTGGATGTTCTGGACCTTCACGACTGTGCGAATCCCCAGGCCTTGCCGGTGAGAGGTGCGAATTCGGTGCCGCCCAGAATCGCGCACCGTCGCACGATCTTGGTCGCGCGTGACAAGCACGCGAAGAAATGTTCGAACTTCGCCTCACCTACGTATCGCTTTCGGCTCGCACTATAAGCCGCCGGAATCAGACGAGAGGCGTTTCAGAAAAAAAACAAAAAAAAATCCAAACTAAACCCTAAACTGTCCCCAGACATGTTCCGGAAATTCTCTGGATATACTTTAGGACTATTTTCGTGGGGCTGGAAATGTTGCGGAAATTATAAGAAAATACGGTGGATAAATGTTTTAAGCACCTTGGACATTACTTTGCGGGAATACTTTGGGAAAACTTCCAGGGGGCCGGAATACTTTCCCAGACACTTTGAGATACTTACAACATACTTGGCAAACACATGGCAAATACTTTCCAGAATATGTTGGAAATGCTTTCTGGGGGCTGGAACGTTTCGGGAAGTTCCCCAGATATACTTTTGACATACGTTGGGGTTTATTTTGGAAAATGTCCCAAAATTGTTTTAATTATGTCTGTGGATCCTGGCCTGTCTGACTCAAAATATCTGTGCTTCCACGCAATGGAGGTCACGGGATTCCCGTGTGCTGCTGGCCACGACGAGGCCAGTCGAAACTGAATGCGGTCAGCCTGCCCTGCTGTGCCCGGTGCCGTGGTGTGAGGCCGGCGAACTTTTCAAATTTGGGCCGGAGCGCCGCCGCGAGAGCCGCGGAGCGACGCAGTGTCTCGATCAGCCAAAAACGCGGACTTCCTCCGCCCTCATTGCCTGTCGTCGGCCTCCTCTTCGTCAGGCCTGCGCTGCAGCAAATTTTGAAACTTTGGATCGGATCGTAAACGCCTCGGATCGCCAACAAATCATCCCGAATCACATCGAAATCGGATCGCCGCGGCAAGCTCTGGCCAGCTCCAACCGATGCCGGTGAATCGAACCGAATCGCATCGGAGTGCCGGGCCCAGCCGGCGAATCCAATCGCATCGCATCGGATCGCCGTGGGCCCTCTCTCCTGCGTTGACTCGATGTCGCCCCCCCCATCCTCGGCTACCCCAACGACGGAGTTTCGCGGACATGCAATTTGCGGCGCGCACAGGGGATGGGGGGAGGGAGGAAGGCTTAGAAGGAGGCTGCTCTTCAAAGGCGTGGGCCTTACATCCATAGACAAGGCCCGCGCATTCCAAGAGGCAGCCTCCCATGAAGCCCTCCGGACTCATCCCTCCCCCCTATCCCTCTTGTGCGCGCCGCCAATACAAGGCCCCCACGAAATTCTACCGAACGTCATTCGGGCCGGGCGCAACGGGGGGATAGCAAAGAGGGGCTCGAGAATCAGCTCACGTAGCTGATTCTCCCGGCGCCTCCCGGCGCCGGGAGGCGCCCATGTATCGAGGAATGGGCCTGGCGGCGGGGCCGAAACCAGCTGCATGCAGCAGATTTCGCACCCCCCCCCTTTCCCTATCCCCCCCTTTGTTTTTGTTGTTGTTAGCTCTTTTTGTTCGGCACCCTTGTCGCTCGGCCCGGGTCATGGAGGCTCCCTCCCCCCTTGGCGCGCACCGCGCAAGAGAAGGCCAACGCCGAGGGCACCGCCGCGGGGCGAGGGGGGCCCTGCGCGCCCCCCCCCCCAAAGGACTCCCCGCGCGGGGGGCCGCCGTGCGGTGCCGCGCGTCGCCCGGTGACGGCGCCGTGGGCCACGGCCTGCTGCCGCGCGGTGGCGGTGTGCAGCGAGACGGCGCCGCGCGGTCCGAGCGGGCGTCCCTCGGCGGTGGGCAAGCCTCCCACTAGCAAGCCTCCCTTCAATGACAACGGCCCAGGACCGAAACCGACGGACCTGGACCCGCAAAAGTGGCGGCCGCGACGCCCTCTCGCGAACCGAAGACGGCCATCTCGCCAATCGACGCGTCAGGGTAGGAGGTTGATGAACCTCCGAGTCCCGGCGCCGCGCGCAGCGCGGTGCGGCGCGTCTTTGATGTTAAGGCGCTGGGAAGAAAACCAAGAACGCTTATGCACCATGTGGGAATCCCACGCGGCCAACAAGCAGCCGCGCCGACATCGCGGGACGCACCCAGAGCACGCGCTTCAGACAGCGCCCGTCGCGCATTGCAGTTTCTCACAGCAGGCGCGACGCCAGGGAAAGGGCTCGCCCATGCGCCGCGCGCGACTTTGGACGTCCCGCCCGGCAAAGAGCGCGCCCCAAGAACGCGCAGCGGCCCATGGCTTGAGCCTGACTGGCAACGGCAGAAGATATGGCCGATGGCCCCAGAGAAAGTGACGATGGGATGGAATTCGGGCAAACTCTGGAGGCCTGTCGCGCAAGGGAAAACAACGGTGAGGCTGCACGCTCGCAACGAGCTGGCTACATTCGCAAATCTTTCGCAAAGTCGCACATGGCGTCTGAACACTTTCCCAGTACCGCCTTTTGAGAGCATCTAATGCGTCGGCTGGCATGTCCTGGTCCAGGAATCGCGCGACTGCGCACCATATACTCGCGGTTGCAATCGCGCGGTGTGAAATCTCGCGCGGCAGTTTCGCGATTTCGCGAAACCCTGGCGTCGCCACTTTGGCTCGGGACATCCTTCCGCTTCGTGCTGCAAAATCGTCCAGAATGGAATTTTGCGCGGCGCCTGCCGCTCTTTGCGCGGTCATGTTTGGCTATATGTTGGTTATGTTTGGTCATTGTTTGTTTATGTTTAGTGTTGGTTTGGGTCTGTGTTGGTTGTTTTGGCTATTGTTTGATTGCTGTGTTGTTACTGGTTGGTTATGTGTTGGTTTTAATTTGGTGATTTCCTGTTGAGATCAATCGCGTGTTGGTTGTCTGTTTCGAGCACATTATTTGTGTTCTGCTCATGGTGCGGACGTTCACGCACAACGCATCAAACCCTCACTTCCGTCCTGATGCGCTAAATGCTCCCCGTCCTCACTGCTTCTGCTCCTCATCTCCCCGCATTCCCTCCACTCCTCGCTGCTGCTGCTGCTGCTGCTGCTGCTGCTGCATCATCCCTCGTATTCCATCCCGTGTCGAGCGCCAGAAGCTACAAATCCGTTGTTTTGCGCGAAGGTCGACAATTTCGCGCGACGGTCGACAAATACGCGTAGAATTCCCAGATCGGCACGCGGAATTCCCCCAAAGGCGCACAAGCGCCTGCCGGCGCCGTAACAGTCCTGGCTCCATTCGGGGATGAGGTCTTTTTGTAAGGGTGCGGGTCCGTTCTGGGCCTCGGGAGGTCTCGAGGTCTCCAGAAACCTCCAGAGACGTCCTCCTCATCGGCCTGTCATAGCCCCTTCACGCTGATGGCACTCCGAATCTTCCTCGGAGACGAGCTGTTCCTGCCGTGCAGTTTTGCGTGCGGAGCCTCCTCCTGCCGCTCCTCCTCCTGATCCGCGTCTTCGTACTCCTCCGTCGTCGATCGCCGTTCGGGATGTTGGCGCGCACTCGCTTCGCAACTAGTGCGTTACTTTTCGACAGCAGTGCGGCAGCACGACGCAGCGACACCGCCAGGACTCCTCCACAGAACACGCGAAGGCAGGGGATGAGGACGAGATGAGAAGCGGCTGGTGGAAGGAGAGGAATGTGAGAGGAAAGGGGACAACGACGAGGCTGCTCGAGCCGCTCGACACCCCGCGGCACCGCACGGCAACGCGACCCCACGCGACGCCGCACCGTGCGGCACCTCCTCCTGGAACGAGAGTCG
>CAUYUJ010016094.1:82251-147251 GCA_963575745.1 Prorocentrum cordatum | reverse complement strand
GGCCATGCGCGACGCCGAGGGCCAGCCCGCGCGGCGACGCCGACGCACAACGGGAGGCAGGACCACCCGCTGGTGCGTCAGTATTCAGCCTTCCCGCAGGAAGCAAGCCCACTGCTCGCGATGCAAGGCGGGGTTTGACGCACGGGGATAGCGAGTCGCGAAAGCTGTCGCCCACCCCCGCGGGCTCAACGTCCCACGCGGGCAACAAGTGGCTCCACCTGGTATGTGTGGATGGCCAATTGCCTTCAGCCTCGGGCATTGAATGATACACACAACTTGCGGAGGGAAAGCGCGAGAAACTCGAGGCCGCTCCCGAGGCACGCGCAAACCCGATCCTCACGATCCAGGAGTCGGTGGCGAACCAGGCACCGCAGGTGGGTGGGGCAGGAGAGGGGGCCCAGGGAAGCCCTGAGGCCACCTCCTGCCTTCCCTCTGGCGGCGCCCACGCACGCCCATGGCCCGAGGCAGCCTGATGACGCGCTTCGGGTCGCGGAGGCTGACCCGCCGCCCACAGCAGCTATCCTGCAGCCCCCCTGGATACGAAACCAGGGGGGCCTGGCGAAGAGGGGGGTCACGGGCAGTGCGATGACCACCATGCTGAGAATCTGAGCGCGGAAGATACTTACCACGAGATCGGGTTCGCGAACCCGGCATGGCAAGGCATGGTGGGACGCTGTGAGCTGGGAAAGCATCTTGCTCCAGGCCCCCCCCCCCCCCCGCGACGGCCATGATCCCCGGCAGCGCGGTTGCAGCGGTCAGCCACGTCAAGGCGAAGGCATGTCTAGCCCTGGAGCAGGTCCACGCGAGCTAGGATGGCATGCCGCCAGCTACGCCAGAGCGTCTCTGGAAGGTGTTCGTAGCATTGGACGCCCCCCCCCCCCCCCTCTTCAGCGAAGGCTCGGCGCCGACGCCGAGCGCGCGGCGCGAGCGGCCCCGGGGGCGCCTAAGGTGGATCCTCGCAAGCCAATGGGGCGCGGCCAAGTCGCCCATGGAAGTCCAGACGCGCCGGGGCCCTGCGGCGGGCCGAGGCCAAGAAGAGAAGCTTGAGGCCCGAGTGCGCCGCGTCGCAGAGCTTGCGCGGGCAGGCGAAATGCCCCGCGCTGCGGCGGCAGTCTGGCCGCAGGGTGACATTGCAGATGCAGCGGCAGTGGTCCATAAGTTTCATACTGCGCAGATGCCTGACCCACCCCAGCCCGCCGTTGGGGGGCCCCCCTCCAGGCGCTGGAGCAGCCCCGCGCATGCCTTGCGGACAAGCCACCCAAGGAAGGGAGACGTGGTCATGGCCGCCGCGGAAGGCGGCGAGGTCCGCCTCGCGCCTGTGGTGCAGGGCCAGGGGGCGGATGCTACGAGCACTGGGCCCCCCTCAAGACGGACGAGAAGGGGGCGGCAGCAATTGCGGACGCGCTCGGCAGGCTCGCCGCTGGCGACCTCCCCCAAGGACCTCTCGCAGCGCTCGTGGCCGCCCGTCTCGCGGGCATCCCGAAGGCCACCCCTGGACACGCGCGCGTCTTGGGCCGTGGGAATGTCACGCGGCGGATGGTGGGGCGCAGTGCGGCTGCGATCTTTCATGCTGGCATGCGCGCAGCAGTGGGTGGGCAGCAGTTCGGCCGCGCCAAGGACAGGCGCGGTGCGTTGCACCGTCGTCTGTGCACGATGGCCAACGCCCAACCTGGCCGGTGGGTCGCGGCTGTGGACCTGGGGGATGCCTTCAGCAATATCCCCGGGGAGTTAGTCAAGGAGTCGATCCGCACAAAGGTCCGAGGCCTTCGCCCTCTAGCTGAGGCCCGGCTGCAGGACTGCACCAACCACGTGGCGGGAGGCGGGGCACAACCAGCCCAATTGGTCGCCCAGATTCGTGGGCTGGACCAGGGGTGCCCCACGAGCCCCGGCTTCTACGCGGTCGGCACCGCGGGCGACTTGAGCCTGGGGGGGGGCCTCAGTGCGGACCGTGGATCCGCAGGGGGACTGCTTTGCGCACCTGGATGGCGCGTACTTCGCGGGCTCGGCGGAAGCGGGATTTCACGGCCTGGAGGCTTGGCAGGCACGGATCGAGACCCACGGCATGAAGCTGAAGATGGTCAAGACGCAGATCTGGTCCCCAGATCCACGAGGTACGACCGCCCAAGTACACTCATTATGGTCAGTACCGCGTAGACAAGCTCATGGAGGTAGGCTCGACGCTGGCCTATGCTGATCCTGACGTGGACGCAGACTGGCGGGACGTCCCACTCACGGACTTCGCGACGCCGAAGGCCTCGCCGAGGAGACGGTGGCGGCCGTCGGTGCTGGGGGAGCCCCGGGTGCCGGCGCGCCGCCGTCGTGCGGCCAGGCATTCCCCAGACATGGCCTGTCTGCCTTTGACGCTTTCCAGCTTGGGCGGATCTGGTCACGGGGGGCATGCGCGCGCACGCAGCGCGCTCTGCCGCTCGCAGAAGCTTGGGCCAAACGGGTGGATGACAGCGTGGTCGACTTCTTCTATGGACTGCTGGGCGTAACTACGGCCCCGCGGGCCCGACTCTTCATGAAGGTCAACGAAGGCGGGTTCGGCTTTGGGAGCGCGGCGCAACGTGGGCCAGGGGCGCTTCTCGCCGCCCGGGAGTCAGGCATCCGCGCAGCAGCGACAGGGTTGCAGGACACGACAGCGGTAGGCCTCTGGCGCCGCTGGCCAGGCTTGGGGCGAGCTCTCTCTCTCGGCGGCTGAGGCCACGCAGGCTCGCCTGGCCGGGGGGCGTTCACCCCGGGCGGATCGCGGATCGGTGGCAGGGGCTCCTGGAGGTTCGGGCTGGCACGGGCCAAAAGACTTTCACTGGCAGGGTACGTGACCACATCACCAAGAACTACCTGACTGCCATGCCCTCGGTGGCGGCGGCGGCGGCGGTGCATGATGCCACTGGCCCCTCTGAGGCGCGCGGTTGGACAATTTCGAAGGGGTCTCGCCCCTTGCCGACCGCGCGTTCTGCATCGCGGCCAAGCGGCGCATGCGCCTGCCCCTGCTGCCAGCGACGGGCGCGCGTCAGAACAGGCGGGCAGCGCCCGCCGGCGCATTGGCGCAGGCGGGTCCAGTTTGCGGGTGCGATGTGGACTTTCACTGTGCGCGCATTGAGCTGCCCCAGGGGCGGCGGCCCAATAAGGCGCCGCAGTGCCGCGCGCGACGCCGCGGCGCTCTGCCTCCGCGAGATGGTGCACCAGGCGCAGGTGGAGCAGGTCATCCAGGAGTGGCGCACGGAGGCGGACGGCGCGGCGCTCCTGGACGTCGTGTACCAGCGTGGGTTGCACGGACGTGCACGCCTCGACATCAGCCTGGTGGACTCTGTGGCGGCTGCACAACCGGGCAGAAGACATGAAGCGGTCATGCAGCGCAGGGGGGGAGTGAAGCATCGCAGACATCCATTCCAGGGCCTCGTGCGATACGTCGTGAACATCAATGGCACATGGGGTGCCGAGGCGGAGACCTGGCTGAGGCGCATGATTGGTGAGCTGCCTGAAGGGGGGCGCCACGCCGCTAGGCGCTCTCTCCGGCCCTCGGTTGCCGGGGCCCTGCAGGGCCAGGTGGCCGAACAGAAATGCTCTCGCCGCAGAGGACGTCATGCCGAGCGCCGGAGCATCCCCCCGCGCTCGGCATTGACTAGGTTCATCGTCCATCCCCGCTCCCCGCCCCTGCCCTCTGTTCCACCTGCCCCATCCGCCATTGTCTCCTCTTCCCTTTGCATCATGATTGTCTTGGGCTCGGCTCACATGAGGGCGCCGAAATTGCCAGCGTGCCCCGGTTTTCTCAGACATGCGACGCTGTCTCTTGTGAGTCTGGCCCATCGGGAGCACAGCGGACCAGTGACTCGCTCAGCCAGTATCGAGTGGCAGGGATCGGCCACCAGGGTCGGGGTGGCCACGCGGGCCCTGGGGCCCGTGACGGCGTGCCTGAGGAGACGGCGCGTACCTGTGACGCGGGTGCCCCCCCCGCTCCATCCTGCCCCCTGCGGTCGCCGTGAACGGGGGTGGGCCCGCGCTTCTTGCGTCCTCGGCCCTGCTCTTTGCCGAGACGGGCCGATCCAATTTCTGTACTCTTGCCCCGTTTTAAAAATTTCATGTGGGGAGCCAGCCTCCCTCTGTCAGCTTGGCGCGTAGCCTTTCTTATCTCCCCCATCTCAACCGCAGCTGTTTGGATCGCGCGGTTCACGCGGCACATCGACACCGTGGCACCGAGACACTCGGGGCCCGCTGCGATGCCCTGGCCAGCAACTACTCGCCCCGCCTCAGCGAGCCACGACCCCGCGCCGGTACGCGAGGCGATCAGCGCCAAGGTCACGGCCGAAGCGGAGGCGAAGGCCAGACCTAAAGCTCAAGCCCAACCTGAAGTCCCTGGGACGCAGATGGAGCCGCAGATGGAGATCGAGGTGGCGGCGGCTGCGTGGGCAGAAGCCAGCGAGGGAGTGAACGTGAACATTGACCCGTCCAGCACGGGGGCGCCGCCAGCCACGGAGGTCGCCAAAGAGGTGGGGGGCCCGATGGCGGTGACTAAGGTATCCGGGAAGCCCCGCGTGCCTCGCCCCAGCCAGAGGGTGGACCTCTCCGAGAGCGACGCGTTCCCGAGTGACCTCACCAGCATCTCTGATGAAGAATTCGTACACGTTCCCGAGGACTCAGCCCCCGTGCTCAGCGCATCGGAGGGGCCTGAAGCCGAGGGGCGGGGATGCACGGGGGCAGCCCTCAATGCCTCCCCGGCACGAAGGTCCCCCCATGCCTGCAGAGCGCGTCGTTGCAGCCGCCCATGCTGGATGTGGAGCCGTGCGCGGTTCTCACGGAGGGCCAGGATAGCGGGCTGGATAAGCTGACGATGGCGCTCAAGTAGCTGCGGGTGAAGGTGGGCAGAGGGGCTGCAGCGGGGGCCCGAAACGATCCAGGCGAGGCTGCCAGCGCAGCGGATAACAGCGAGGCGCGCAGCAATTCGCCAAGTGCTGCCATGACCGACGGGGCCAGGCGGGGCCCCAGACGGAGCCGCCGCCGAAGCGACACTGCAGCATGTGGACAGATGCAACCGCGGGCGGAGACGGACGCCGACATCCCCATGAACGCAGAAGGGATGGCGCGGGAGCAGTACAAGGCCATGGGCGGGGAGTTCTGCATGGGGGCCTAGTGGGTCCGACCACAGCGGCTGGGCTGGTGCCGACACTGGTCGGCCCTAGATGACTGGAAAATCATGAAGATAGAGCGGGCTGAGGAGCTGTCGGGCGCCGGGCTGGCCCGCTACGGGCAAGCGTTGGACGCGAACCCCAGGTGCCCGAGGCTGCGGCACGGCAAGCAGAACAGCCTGCGTGCCATGCCCCAGATGCGCAGCCAGGCATGAAAACATAAGTGAGCGGGAGGCAGTCACAGAGGCTGCGAGAACTCACAAGCGCGAAGGTTCCATCCAACACTCGCGGGACCGCGTGGCCCAGATCCTGGAGTCCTTCAACGTTCTCAACAAGAGCCTGGACGTGCTGGTGGGATACGCGCCCACTGGCGACGGAGAGCTGGCCCTGCGGCGCGCCGCGAAGGGCGCGCGCGCGGGCGTCGGCAAGTCCTGCCAGGGGGCGCCACCTGCCACGGGAGAGGTCGCAAAGGAGGTCGGGCGTCCAATGGCGGCGGCGGAGGTGCCAGGGGAACCCTGCGCGCCTCCGCCACCAGCCGAGGACAGCGCGGCCGACTGCGAGAGGACGGCAACGCCGCGCTCCGAAGCGTCAGAGGAGCCCGACGGCCGCGACGGGAAGCTGGCGGAGGACGTCGCAGACGTTCACTCTCATCAACATGGGCTACTCCAGGAAGACGCTCAAGCGGATGGCGAGGTGCCACGCCGCGGTGCGGTACGAGACCCTGCGGGCCCACGCGAAAAGGGCCCTCGGGGCAACTGTTTGGGAAAAAGGGTGACATGATACGGGCCGTGGGCTGTGCGAAGAGCATGGGGGCCTGGTTCGAGAAGCTGGGCGATTGCGCAAGAGGGCAGCAACAAGTTGCGAGCTCAAATCGAAGGGGGGGGGGGGGGGGGGGCGCGCGCGCGGCCGCGGAGGGCAACCAAGGGCTGCTGGAGGCGCGCGAGCGGGCGGCCGCACACCCTGGCAACCAGAGGGCCTTCAGGGAGGAGTCGGGATGCGATGCAGGCGCGCAGGGGGCCTACCGCAGGATGGCGGACTACCCCGACCAGTTCTTCAAGGATGCCCAGCTCACGATGAACATCCACTCTAAATGCAATTCTCACAAGACTGCGGACAGCACAGGAGGTTGCAAGTCCTTAATCCGCACGGGCCGCTGGACACAGCTTGGAAAAGGAAGCGGGGGGGGGGGGGGGGGGGGCGGAGTGGCCAGCGGTGGCACTGCCACTGCGGAGCTCGGCGCACCACGAACTTTGGCGCGTGCGCCGGGATGATTGAGCACGCGGTCAAGCCACCAAAGGCGCGGCACCCGCAGGCCAAGTTCCCCGAGGGGGACATCATGGATCTGAAGACCCTGCTGCGGGCGGACAAGCTCAAAAAAGACGGCATCGAGGTGATCAACCCTGCGGATGCGTTGCAGCACCTTCCGCGGGTAGAGCCCTTCGCAGTGGGCACAGCGTTCAAGACATGCTCGGATAAGAAGGAATGGGGGGGCCATTGGGCATTGGCGAGCGACATGACGTGGGGGAAGATCACTGAGTTCAGCTGGTGTGACGTATCCTCGCAGATAGCATGGGGGCTCAATGACCCTGACTGGGTGGGCTACAGCAAGAAGACCAGGAACAGGATGCAGCGCGAGAGGCTCGACGAGGCGAGGGTGGCCACAGTGAACTACGAGGCGCGTCACAAGCTGGACGTCGGCAGCCTCGCCAGCGGGAGGAGTGCAGGGGCAGCCTCGAGCGCTCCCCCCGCTGGCGGGCGGTCGACTGTCCAGGGGGCGGGTGGTGCAAGAGCGGTGGGCCCACCGCCGCCGCCACCTGCGCCTCCGGCGCTGGCCGACGTGGAGGTGCCGCCGCCACCGCCTGCGGGCCCAACGCTCAACGTCGAGTCCAAGCTGTTCGGCCTCACGGCGGAGGGCAGCAAGTGGGGCGGGGAGGCCCCGCGCGCTCCCATCCGAGGTGTTTTAGTGCTGAGTAGCTGAACGGCTCGGAGGCTCCAGGACCCCAGGGTCCCAGGGCCAGAACGAGCGAACGAACGAGTGAGCGCGTGAGTGAGTGGTTGCACGCCTGCTCTGACACGGTGCGCTGCATCCGTGCCGCGCCAACTTTAATAATTGCCAGGGCGCTCCAACCTGTGGCTTTCTGATGCTCTTTCATAGCCTCTCTTGTGTGCCCCTTGCTCCCTCGTAGCGATAGGGCCGCCCCGTGGGCTGCGGGCCGTGCGCAGCGTCGCCGTGCAGCCCTCGGTACTCCTACTAAGTGACCAGCCATTGTGGTTTGCCCTACCCCGTTTATCGCTGTAGGCTGTAGGCCCGCGCTTCTGGGATCGGGCGGTATTGGTATAACCCCGTGTGCTGCACGTCCTGTGCGGTGTTGGGTCTGGCCCGTCTCGATGCGCCCTGGCGGTCGCGCCTGGGACGAGTGGTACTGAGGTAGCTCCGTGTGTCATTCGTCCTGTGGCTGTTTTGGGCCAGGCGCGTCCTGATGGGCCAATGCCGCGACACTATAGCTTTGTCTATCCGCGGCGCCTGCCCCGCATTTCTTCGCACCCCACTTGGCGCGTGTCTCATTATACGGTAACGAGGCAGCCACAGA
Source organism: Prorocentrum cordatum (assembly GCA_963575745.1). Lineage (NCBI taxonomy): Eukaryota > Dinophyceae > Prorocentrales > Prorocentraceae > Prorocentrum > Prorocentrum cordatum. Next base: position 139,534 of record CAUYUJ010016094.1, on the reverse strand, counting down.
ACGCTCGCCCCAACGTGGTCGAGCCGTGGTGATGTGGTCCACGTGACCGCAATGCGTAGTAGTAGTAGTAGTAGTAGTAGTAGTAGTAGTAGTAGTAGTAGTAGTAGTAGTAGTAGTAGTAGTAGTAGTAGTAGTAGTAGTAGTAGTAGTAGTAGTAGTAGTAGTAGTAGTAGTAGTAGTAACAGTAGTAGTAGTGGTGTGGGAGGGTGGTGGTAGTAGTAGTGTAGTAGTAGTAGTAGTAGTAGTAGTAGTAGTAGTAGTCGTAGTAGTAGTCGTAGTAGTAGTAGCAGTAGTGTAGTAGTAGTAGTAGTGTAGTAGTGTAGTAGTAGTGTAGTAGTGGTAGTGGTAGTGGTAGTGGTAGTGGTAGTGTAGTGGTAGTGGTAGTGGTAGTGGTAGTGGTAGTGGTAGTGGTAGTAGTAGTAGTAGTAGTAGTAGTAGTAGTAGTAGTAGTAGTAGTAGTAGTAGTAGTCAAAACCAATTTCCCTAGCCAGCCCAACCAGCCAGCCCAACCAACCAGCCACCCAAACAACTCAACCGGCTCAACCAGCCCAACCAGCCACCCCGCAACCCCAGCCAACCCGCCACCCCGCCAACCCGCCCACACCCGCCGCCTGCCCTCTGTCACCGTCGAGAGGGGGGGGGAAACGTTTCTTACAAGCGGAAACCACAAAAATCACCCTCCCGGGGTACGGCGGGACAGCGGGGGAAAAGGAAATTGCACCGTACCATGGGGGACGGGGATTCGCGCCCGAGGTGCCCAAGGACGATGTGGGGCCTCAAGTGCGACACTGTCGTCACTATATTACCTTTCACCGCGCTCCCCTTCTCAACGGAAAGGCTCCCATCCGTGAAACTGTCGTCATTTTTCAGCCCCCGCGAGAGGCTTCTTAGAGGCCCCCAGAGGCTCCAGGAGGGCCCATGGCGGCCTCGGGAGTGCCTAGGAGATCTCCGGAGGGCCCCAGGAGGACCCACTCTGCACCGCACCCCCCTTCTCAACGAAAAGGCCCCCATGCGTGAAATTGTTTTCATCATTCCGCCCCCGCGAGAGAGTTCTTAGAGGGCCCACGGAGGCTCCAGGAGGGCCCATGGCGGCCCCGGGAGAGCCCACGAGATCTCAAGAGCCCCCCGGAGGACCCACTTTGAATTACACTCAGGGAGCTCCAGAGGGCCCAGGAGGCTCCAAGAGGCCCCAAGAGGCCACGAAAAGCCCAAACAGGCCACAGGACCCCCAGCACGCTCTAGGAGAGCCAAGGCGACACCAAGAGGCTCCAGGACGGGCGTCATTTCCTCTCCTCCTCCTGCTCGTCGTCGTCATCCTCCTCCTCATCCGTCCTGCTTCAAATCCTTCCTCCCCCTCTTCCCCCTCCTTCTCCTCCTCTTCCTCCTCCTCCTCCTCCGCCTCCGCTTCTTCCTCCTCCTCCCTCTCCTGGTTCTCCTCTTACCTCATCCGTAGCCTCGATGGCTCCGATAGCGCCGTGCGCGAGATGAGCCTCCTCCCCATCCGTCCTCCTTCCCTTCTCCCTCCTCCCTCCTCCCCTCTCTCGGGAGCGTCACAAAGAGGCCCTCCGAGGATCATCTCACGACAACAAGGGCGCTGGCACGATGAACAGACACCACGTCGGGGCCCTGGGAACGGAGTCGAAGACGAAACCTCGGATAACTTAGTCTTCGATGTTCGGGGCATTTTTCTGACCACCTGCGAGCCTTGTGGAAACTTCCGAGAGCCTCAGAAGTGGACGTCTGGCCCGCCTTCCCGACCTGCCCGTTAGGGACTAACACACCTGATGGGCCCGTCTGGTTCAGCCACGTGATTTCTGCTCCTAGCCCCCCTCATGCTCATCCCGTGCTCGATGCTTCTCCCTCCCCCTTCCACCAGTTTTTTTCCTTGTTCCAGGGGCTGCGCCAGCTACGCGCGGCAGGTAAACAAAAATACCCCCGGGGGGCACGACCAAAGACGAAGAGAGCGGGCACCGAGGGTTTGAGACATGCGTGGGGAATGGCACGCGAACAGGTCAGATCGAACAGTAATACAATGATTGCTGGTGTAGTTGCGGTTGATGCTGTTGCTGTTGATGGTGGTGTTGTTGTTGTTGATCTTCTTGTTGTGAGTAATGTTGCTGTCATTGCTGTTGCTCCTGAGTTCTAGTTTCGAACGAATGAATGTGGTTCATCTCCCCTCCACGATGACCATTGTAGTTGTTCACTTAAAGTGCTTCTCTGGGGGCTCGCACTCTGGTTTTAACTTGGGAGCGTGAGGTGTCACCAAACTGCGCCCCTGGCTCCCGGTGTACAACAACAGTGGCTCCCGCCGGATATGTCCTCACAAATATTTCCCAAATCGCGCTCTCGCGCAGAACGTCCTCACAATATATGCAGTAATCGCGCTCCCGCGAGGGACTCCCTTGCAATTAATTCAATCGCCGCGCCCTCCACACTCCTGCATCACGCTTTCGCTGTGGATGTCCTCACGATTTCTTCGGGAATCGCGCTATCGATCGAGACTTCCTCGCGATTGACCTGGCCGCCTGGGACCGCCTTCCCGATCCGCCTGTTAGGGTCTACCCGCCCGATCTGCCCGTCCGGCTCTGCCACGACGTGTTTTCTGTTCCCAGCCTCCTCCTGCTACTCGCTCTCTCTCGTGCTACATCCTCCTCTCTCCACATTGTCCCTTCCTTCCATCCGTCCTCTCTTCCCCTGCCTTAGAGGCTGCACGGAATACACGTTGCTTGTAAGAAATACGTAGCACCCCGCAGTTGCGGATAAGAGTGAGGGGGCGGCGGGGACGTCTGCAGTCTGCGAGGCTCTGGAGCCCGCCGCAGGCGCAAAACCTTTCAAGATATACAACGAGCCCGCCGCAGGCGCCGATTTTTTTTGTATTTTTGGTTACAATGAGGGTTGGTCGCGGGTTGGGTCGCAGGTGGGTCAGGGGTGGGTCGATGGTGTGTCGCAGGTACGTCGTGGGGTGGGTCGCGTGTGGGTCGCGGGGTGGGTCGCGGGTGGGTCGCGGGTGGGTCGCGGGGTGGGTCGCGGGTGGGTCGCGGGGCAGGTCGCGGGTGGGACGACGACAACAACAAACAACAAACAACAACAAAAATCCGCATCGCGGAATTTCACTCCAGCCACGCACCCAGGGACAGTGAATGACCGTTCGGTTCAGTCCTCTCCCTCTGACACTGAACGTGGTTTGGGTCGCGGGTGGGCCGCGGCTTTTCCATCGGGAACGAATGCAAAAAATGCCCGCCGCAGGCGCCGACAAAATTGGTTTGTACCCTGAACGTGGTCGCGGGTGGGCCGCTGGCTCTCCACCTGGAACGAATGCAAAAGATGCCAGCCGCAGGCGCCGAAAAATATGGTTTGTACCCTGAACGTGGATTGGGTCGCGGGTTGGTCGCGAGTTGGTCGCGGGGTGTGTCGCGGGCTCTCCACGTGGACGGGATGCAAAAAAACCCGCCGCAGGCGCCGAAAATGTTGGTGTGTACCTTGAACGTGGTTTGGGTCGCGGGGTGGGTCGCGGGGCGGGTCGCGGGGTGGGTCGCGGGTGGGTCGCGGGTGGGTCGCGGGTGGGTCGCGGGCGCGGGGCGGGTCGCGGGGTGGGTCGCGGGTGGGTCGCGGGTGGGTTGTTGTTGGTGGTGGTGTTGTTGTTGCTGTTGCTGGTGTTGTTGCATTGTTGCGTGATTGTGTTGTGTGTGTGTTGTTTCTTGTGTGTTGGTTGTTCGTTGTTATTTATTGTCGTCGTCCCACCCGCGACCCGGCCAGCGACACACCTGCGACCCACCCAGCACCCACCCGCGACCCACATACGACCTGGCCCGCGACCCGCTCGGGACCCGCCACCCATCCATCGATCAGCCAATCAATCGATTAATCCATCTACCGGTAACACATCCATTGGTCAATCCCTCTACCGATCAGCGCCTCGATCGATCGATTCCCCAGCGATCTCCGCCGCGGGGGGCGGGGCTGGAATGGAGGCCTGCAAGGGAAAGGCCACGACCTGAGGCACCGTCGAGCAAGAGGCGGTGCGGACCTGGGGAGGGAGGAGATGGAGGTGGAGGAGGAGGAGGCGGATGAGGCGGAGGAGGGAGACATTCCTGGACATTCCCCTGACGACAAAGTCGAGAGTCGCCGCGCCGCCGCCCGCCCACCTCAGGGCGTCTTCGAGGCGGCGGCGACGGCATCGGCGGCCCGCGGGCGGCCTGGCCCCGCGCCTGGGGGCGCGTCGGGCCGCGCCTGCGGCGCCCGCTGTGCCCGCCCGCAACAGGGCCCTCCTCCTCTATCGGGCGAGGCGTGTCTCCCGCGCAGCGGCCCCTGGGCCAGCCGCCCTCCTGCGGGCGCTCCTGGCGGGGCTGGCCTCCGCGTGGGTCTCCTCGCTCCCATTGGTGGCTGGGGCGGCGGTGTGGGCCCCGCCAGGAGCTGCCTCAGCGTCGCCAGCGGCAGCACCTTGGGCCTGGGCGGGCTGCATTCCCTGGCCGTCATGGCTGGGCTGGACCTCGCTCTCTCCCTGGCGGCCTCCAGCGGCTTCCTCACTTATCCTCTGGCTGTCGTCTGGCTCGACCTGCTTGAGCTTCAGGATTGTCTCCTTCGGCTGGCACTGTCTGGTCCTTGCTCTCGGCGCAGCCGCCACCTCCAGCAGCCGCGTCGCCCTCACCTCTGCATCCTGCTCGCTCATCTTGGGCTTGGGCGGCCTTTGGCGGGGAGCGTGTGTCGGCAGCTGCAGCCTCCTGGCTTCTGGCAGCTCGCCGCTCTGCTTCACTCCGCCCCTGGCGGGGTCTGCCGTGCCTGCCCTGCGCGTCCGCCTGCTCCAGCGTGCGTCTCCCAGCGCGGGGTCGCCCCTCCCATTATCCCTCCTGGATGGGGCCTCTGGGCACTCCTGGTCCCAGGGGTGGGAGGGGGTCAGCGTGCGGGGGGGCCTGGTCGCTGTCGAGCACCGCGGCGTGGCCGCCATTCTCGATCACTCCAGCAGCCACCTCTCGGATTCTCTTCAGGTCATCCTCGATGCTGCTGCCCTCTGGCTCGGGCGAGGTCCCCCGACTATGTCGCTCGCTGTGTTCGCGGTTCACGTGGCATCCGCGGGCCAAGCCCTCCCCCTCGGGTTCAGTCTGTCGGTTTCCCAGAGTGTGGGTCCGCTCTGTTAGTTGCGAGGTCCTGTCTACCACAATGTTGGTCACGAAGCCCGCGCCATGCTCACTGGGCTCGTCAGGGACCTCCGCCTCGAGGCCTTCTGTTGATTGCGGCAGCTGATCCTCTTCGATGTGATCTTCACGATCAGCGAAGGGGTCCGCGACCGTTTCTGACCATCCTGGTCTCTCTCGAATCTCATCCTGCTTGTCTGGCCACATCCTCCACTCCTCTGCGTCTGCAAGCTTGGTCCAGCTCTTCAGCAGGTACCTCCTCGACTCGCAGGTGGGGCGGAGGCGGCAGGGTGCCTGCAGCTTGTCCGAGACCATCTCCGTGGCGGAGCCCGCACAGAGCGTGCAGAACCAGCGCCTCTGGCGGCCCAGCCATCGCAGGGGGTGCGATGGGTGCGAAGTGTGGCCGTTGAACTCAATGCACCTGCCTGCCGCTGGGGGCGGGCCTCCGCACTTCTGCTCGAACCACTCCTTGATGCTGGATAGGGCCGTCGCCGTCGTGACCGACTGGTTGCAGCACTTGCACCTCCACCCTCGTCCTCGTCTGATCTGAGCTTCACGAGGTCGTGCGTGGTGGCTGGCCGTCTGCGGGGGTCTCGCGCGAGGTAGTCTGCCTTGACCTTCCTCTGCGCTCTCCTCTGCATGACCGCGTGCCTCCTCGCCAGCTTCAGCTCCTTGTTCTCCGTCGGCCTCCGCTCCATGGCGTCTTGGGTGCAGGCCGCAATGCGCGCCCTGACCAGGCTCGCCGCCGCCCGCGCCCATTCGTAGCAGCCCATCTGGTTCTCAGGGATGGCGTGCTGCTTGGCTCCTGCATCGGCCAGTCTGTCTGCCTCTCGATTGCCTCCCCAAGCCTCTCTCGGGATGTGTTTCTCCATCGCCTCCGTCTCCGTCAGGTGGCTGTTCAGGTGGCACAATGTGATGATCTCCCTGCCACCTCCTCTCTCGGCGATGGCCCTCCGCACGCGGCGCCAGAGGTCGCAGTTGGCTGCCCCTTCTGGTCTCTCCTCGCGGCGTGCGTGCCAGCCGACGAGGGTGATCTCGCTGTCCGTCCAGAAGGTCAGGTCTCCGCACGTCGACTCCAGGCAGTTGATGAGCGACCACAGCTCCGCCCTGTTGTTGGACTGGCGCGCGCCTGGCAGCGGTCCGAACTTCGCGGCCCAGGTCGGGAAATCTCTGGGGCGCCCTCTGGTGTCCAGCATCACCCAACTCCATCCGCATCGCCTGTACCTCACGTCGCTGCTGTACTCGCCGCCTGAGCCGTCCCCGCAGATGGTGAGCTGCCCACCCTCTGGGGCTTGAAGTCTGCCTCCCTGTAGACACTGCCCCAGCAGCGTCTCCTGCTCCTCCGTGCTGCACGGGGGTGGCACCGTCCAGGCCTCCGGCGTGAGCCCTCTGAGCCAGAAAGCTGGGGCTCCCGCCGCACCTGCTTCGGCTCTCGCGACGAGTCCTGCCGTCTTCTCGACCACCTCCGAGGGCTTCCTCGCAGAGCATTCTCCCCAGATGCGGTGGAAGTCGTCCTCGAGCTGCCCGCGCTCGCAGGCTTCGTCGCCCGAGTTGAACTCCTGGCGCTTCCTGGCCTGCGTCCATGTGCCTGCGCACGCTGCCGCAAGCAGCGCCCCGTAGGTCTGGTGCTTGCCGCGCTTCCTGAGGGACTCCAGGTGCTTGATCATGTCCGTGCAGTCCACTCCGTGCTCCATGCCAGCGCCGTTGTGGTGCGCTGCTGCCTGACTCCACAGCTGCTTCCTCACGCTGTCCAAGAGCGCCTCGAGCATCGCCTCTGGGTCTCCGTCCTCCTCGTCCTCTGGGAATCGCCATCTGTAGCCGTCCTCGTCGATCCAGATGTCTGGCTCCCTCGAGTCCCAGCCTAGCTCCCAGAGTAGCAGGATGATGCCTCCCATCGCTCCTCGTCTCTGCTGCCGGCGCCGCCTCGGGTCCGTCCGCAGGAGCCTGAAGTATACCCTGGGCCAGGCCTTGCGCGCCTGCTCCCGCAGGTCCTGGCTCTTGGTCCACAAGTCGAACCAGGCTCTGAGCTGGCTCCGCGTCATGGCGACCGCTGGGTCGACCCCCTCCAGCGCCAGGAAGGTGGTGAGGCATCGCCCAGGTCACGCTCTCCTCAGCGCCTGCGCATACCTCCTCCTGGCGAGCCTGAGGGCCCACGGAGAGAGCCCGTGGGCGGCCACCCCGTGCACCAGCGAGGCTGATGCGCCTTGGTGGGCCACTCCTCGCCTCCTCTTCAGCTTCAGCTTGCGCAGCTTGAGGCCGACCGATCCGAACCTCTTGTACGCATCCTTGGCCCCTTCGCATGCGTGGGCCTCCTGGTAGTACCTCTCGCAGCACGGTCAGCTCCGAGGTCTCTGCCCTCTGCGACCGCCTTGATCTTGACCCCAAGCTGGTTGAGCCTGGACTGCACCTGGAGCGCGGCGCCGAAGTCCGAGGTGAAGATCAGCGTCTTGTCCGCCAGGCTGAGCCCGTGCTGCTCCAGCCCCCACTTCAGCTTGCTCGTGACCATCGTGAGCTGCTCCGTGACCGCCTCCTTGCTTCCGACGACCTTGATGCAGATGCCGTCGAACCAGGCTCGCGGCATCGGCTTGGGCAGCGCCGAGGCGACGTCCATCATGTGGCTGAGCACCGCGTAGACCACCGTCTTGGCCACGTTGTTGGAGTGCCTCGAACCCGCCAGGATCGATCTGTCGGCAAGCATCGGCTCCGAGTACGAGTTCCTGCACCTCAGGATTCGGGCTCCCGAGTGCTGCAGAAGCAGCATGGTGAGGAGCCTCGGGCAGAAGTTCAACTTGAGCGCCTCTGGGATGAGGGTGTCGATGCGCAGGCTGTCGTAGAACTTCTCGATGCCTGCCAGCGTGCAGCCCTGGAAGATGCCGAGCGCGTCGCAGCAATCGTCCGAGAGGATACGCCTCAGCGCCTCCCTCTTGCAGCTGTTGCCTGCCACCGCCGCGTCCCACTCGCGCTCCTGCTGCTTTGCCCACTCCCTCACCGCGGGCCTGTGGAGGAGCTCCCAGCAGCGCACCAGCTGCGGGAGCAGGGCCAGCGCGCGGTCGCCCTTGGCTGGCTTGGGGATGATCATGACCAGCGCGTTCAGGAGCTGTCAGGGCCACATCAGCTTCAGCTCGCACTCGTTGAACAGGTCCACGATGGCTTGTCGCCCCGCCGTCGGTAGCCGACGGATGTCGCTACAGCAGAGCTTGTCTACTCCCTGGCCCCTGTCGGGCTCCCCCGCGAGGGGGAAGTCCAGGTCGTCGACAGTCCACTGTGGCGCGTCCACGGCTGCCGCTCGCCTCCTGAGGTCTCCGAGCAGCTGCGTGTGCGTGCCGTGGGCGACCTCCTCGCACCTCCAGATCTTCGCGAATGCCTCAGCCTTGGCGTCCACGATCTCCATCGGGCTGTCCGTCACGCCCGTCTCCATTGCCAGCTCCTCCTCGCGAGGCGGAGGAGGGAGGGAGGGAACGAGGGGCAGGAGGAGGATGAGAAAGAGGAGGAGGAAATGGAGTGGTGGAGTACGATAAGATGAGACAGCATCTCATGAAGTCTCGCGAAGAAGGGTGAGCACAAAGCCGCAGAAAAAAAAGGAGAAAGAGGAGGAGAAGGAGGAGGAGAAGTAGAAGGAGGAGGGGAGAGAAGCGGAGTGGAGCTGACCGCGCCGAGTCCGACGCGAAGAGGAGGACCACGACAATGATCACGAGGAGGAGGAGGAGGAGGAGGAGGAGGAGGAGGAGGAGGATGAGGATGAGGAGGAGGAGGAGAGGAGGAGGAGAGGGGGGAGGGGAGAGGGAGAGGAGAGGAGAGGAGGAGGGAGGAGGGAGGAGGAGGGAGGAGGAGGGGAGGAGGGGAGCGGAGTGGAGCTGACCGCGCCGAGTCCGAAAGCAGGAGGAGAGGGAGCAGGAGGAGGAGAAGGAGGAGGAGGGGGAGGAGGAGGATGGTGCGCCCTCAAGGGGCCGCCCGTGAAGGGGCCGCCCGTGAAGGGGGGCGAACTGTGGTACCTCACGCGAGTGGGGGCACGCCGCGGCCAGAGTACTCAGATGTAGAGCCACAGCGCTGATGCCCGGCCCATTTGCATCAGCCCCCACCTCCGCTCAGCAGCCCGGGCTCCTCCTCGGGAAGTCAATGGAGAGGCGTGAGGAGGGAGGAAGGATGGAGAGGAGGCGGAGGAGGAGGAGGAGGAGGAGGAGGAGGAGGCAGGTTGAGCACGCAACAGCTTTTGCTTAGGTCGGACTAACGTTAGAAAAGGAGGAGGAAGGAGAGGGTGGGCGAGGGAGGAGGGGAAGGAGGGGGAGAATAAGCAGGGCCGGGGGATGGGTACAGGTCGGTCGGAAGAAGTGGGTAGAATTATGAAGTAGGGAGGCGCTGGAAGTAGATTGGGCTTCCGCCCGCCCCCTGAAGAGGAGGGAAGAGGAAGAACCGCTCGACTCTTGAAATTGGAAGGCGGCCGAAATAGATTGGGATCTGGGCATCTAGAAACGCCTACTTTCAACGACCGGCCTGAGGAAGGAGAGGGACGAGGAGGGGGACGGGGGAGAAGGAAGAAGGCTGTATAAGGCTGTTTACGAGCAGATGAGGAGCATCGGGATAAGGAGGGAGGATCAGGAGGAGACCGAGGAGGAGAAACATAAGGAGGACGACGAAATGGGGGCAGGAGGAGGGTCAGGAGGGGGGACGAAGGAGGAGAAGGAGGAGTAGGAGGAAAAGAGGGAGGAGGAACAGCAGGAGGGGGAGCGAGGTGGAGGAGGGGAACATATAAAAGGAGGAAGACGAGCAAGAGCGTGAGGGCCGAAGGCTCCCGAGTTGACGGTGCGGTAACTGCTCCAGTGACGCCCAGCGATGCCGATCGCCACCGCCACGCAGTGCGAGAGATCCTGCCCGCAGCAGTAGAGGCCTCCTAGATGGGGTCCGAGTACATGGGGTCGAAGGATCGCGCCGCATCGCCATTGCATCTCTGATGTATCGGCAATGCATCGGCGGCGTCGACGATGCATCGGCGACGTCGGCGTGGGGAAACACGGGCTCCACATCGAGCCGCATCGCCGATGCATCGGCGATGCGGCGCGATCCTCCGACCACATCTACTCCGACCCCATCTAGGAGGGCTAGAAGCAGCTAAAACCACAACGATTCGCAGATATGTTGCCTACCCCTGCCCCTAAGAGCCCCAAAGCGCTTTCCTCTCTGTCCGGCGATAACGGGCGTTATAGGGAGGGCGGGGGGTAGAACGTAACGACCCCCCCCGCCGTGTGGCCACGGCACCACCGAAGGGTTTTTTTCCGGGATAGCGGCCATCATCGGCCCCGCCCCGCTCCCCCCCACCCCAGATGTCGTCACGTTCCGCGCCGGCGGCGCCCAGGAATGCCTAGGGACGACCGAGGCCAACTAGGAGCAGCGTGTAGGTGGCGATCTGCCCCCAGCGCCTGTGTACACCACGGTGCTCGCGTGCACCACAGCGCCCGGTGTACACCACAGCGCCTGCGTACACCAGAACAGCCGTGTGCAACGCAGCGCCTGTGTACACCACAAAGCTCACGTGCACCACGACGCCGCTGTACACCACAGCGAATGTGTACACCGCAGCAGCCATGTGCAAAACAGCGCCTGTGTACACCACAATGTTTGCGTGCACCACAGCGCCTGTGCACACCACGGCGTCTGTCTACACCACAGCATCGGCGTGCAACGCAACGCTGGTGTACACCACGCTGCCTGCGTGCACAGGACAGGTAAACGGGGCATGTCGGTGAGGATCTGCTGAGGACAACTAAACACCAAACCAAGGAAGTACTGAAAATATAATGCATTGTTCTTCCTTCCTCCCTCCTCCCCCACTTCCACCTTGTCTTCCACTTCCTCTTCCTCCTCCTCCTCCTCCACCTCCTCCTCTTCCTCCTCGTCCTCCCTCACCTTTCCCCCCTGTCGTGCGGGTCGGCGCTACAGAGCACGTGTACATCTCAGCGTGCACCGCGTAACGGTTTATTGGATCAGTCCACTTGTTTCTCGGACGGCAAATTCTGCTGGAGCTTCCTGGACGCAGACGGGGGGAGTTAGGATGATGCGGGAAGACTGGGGAGGACTCGTAGATTCCAGCGGCGCTCCTTCTTCCATACGGATTCCTCTCCAAATCCTGAATAAAAATTGTTGTCAGTGGAATCCGCAGGCGCTCCCTTTTCTCATAACACGTTCTTCTTACATTTTAGCTGCAACATTGGTGCTCTGTTGCGCACGGCTGTTGTGGTGCACGCAGGCGCCGTGGTGGACACAGGGGCTGTAGTGCATGCAGGCATTGTGGTGTACACTGGTGCTGTGTTGCACACGGCTGGTGTGGTGTACGCAGGCGCTGTGGTGCACACTGGCGCTGTGGTGCCCGCAGGCTCTGTGGCACACACTGGCGCTGTGTTGCACGAAGCTGATGCGATATACATAGGCGGTGTGGTGTACGCGGGCGCTGTGGTGCACGCAGGCACTGTGGTGTACACAGGTGCTGTGGTGCAAATCGCCACCTACCTGCTGCTGCTACCCGGCCTCGGTCATTCCTAGGCATTCCCAGACGCCCCCTGCGCGAAACCTGACGTCACTGGCCCCCTTCCCACCCCCCCAAATGACGACCGTCATCGACCCGGAATAAAAAAGCAGGCTCCAGCCGCGTCCGCGCGCACGACGACGACGATGAGCGACGAGCGACGAGCAACGAGCGACAACGATGACGACGACGACGACGACAACAACAACAACAAACGACGACGACGACGACGACGACGACTGCGGACCAGACCCCTACGGATTTCTGCGGACGCCGATGTGAATCCCGATGCGAACGGCGGCAATGCCCGGGGCGCGCTGGCGGGGGGGTGGGGGGCGATACGTTATTGGGGGGGTGCGGCGGAGGCCATAACGCCCGTTATGCGCCAAGCTATAAAGAAACACGCTCCTATTACCCTCGTCGTCCACGTCCCTCTCCCCATGGCGCCTCCCTCTAAGCGCCTCTTCCTCCTCCTCCTCCTCCTCCTCCCCCGCCTCCCGCTCGCCCCCCTCCCCCTCCTCGCCACCCGCCTGTTCCTCCCCGTCCTCCTCTTTACCCTCCGCGATCCCACCCTCTCCTTCTCCCCGGAGGCTCATCTAGCACTACGCGGCCCTGAATCAGCCTTACGTTCGTCGAACACTTGCCACACCGTTACACACTGGCAGACCACATGTGGTTTCAACACGTTGCTTCAACGGGTGCAAAGATGGAGACCGGATCCTTTTCGAAATGACGCTCTCGCCTGAGATCCCCTCGCGTCTAATACCGAACTTTGCGACTTTGCGTACAGAATGCGCGGCTTCTTCGAGCTTTCCGCATCGAGTAGCGCAGATGCAGAAAGCAATCTACAAGGGCAAGATTCCTGGCCACTCATGGGCGTCTCTCAGGCTTGCCGCGTGACCGGCCCAGAAAAAAAACAATTGAATCGTGCAGTGGCTTCTGTCGGGCCGGGCGAAAGAGGGGGATAGCAAAGGGGGGGGTGAGAATCAGCTCACGTAACTAATTTTCCCGGCGCCTCCCGGCGCCGGGAGGCGCCCATGCATCGAGGAATGGGCCCAGCGGCGGGGCCGAAACCAGCTGCATGCAGCAGATTTCGTACCCCCCCTTTCCCTATCCCCCCTTTCGCTCGGCCCGATTCTGTGAGGGAACACGAACTGGCCGCGGGATAACCGATGGCCCCTGGGAGATCCGTCGGCTCCCGCGATCTGGTCTCCAGGCGTGCGCGCGGGGAGCACAGCTCCTCGAGCCTGTGGCTGGTCTCTGGGAAGAAGACACCAGAGGAACACCCCAATCAGCAGATTCCCTGGAATCGTCGACTGCACTCCACGCCCACTCCCTCTCTCTATACATTTTATATATATATATATATATACATCTCCTATCTCTCTCTCTCTCTCTCGCATTCTCTCTCTCTCTCTCTCTCTCTTCCTCCCTCTCTTTGTATGTACCTCCCTGCTGTGTATAGATACACACACAAAAAACATGCATCGTCTCTGATTACTGGTATGCCCTTACACCTCGCTCTGCACTCCATTGTCGCAAACCTGCAATCATCTTCATACATATGTATATACGCACCCATGCTTTTATGCATATACTTCGACTGATGTATACGTGTATATATATATATGTATATGTATAATCGTGCCCCTGTCTCTCGATGCACCTCTCTCAGGCCAGACATATTATATACATACATATATATATATGTATGTGTATATGCGTGCATCTCTCCCTCTATTTAGCCAAATTGGTGTTATGCTCTGTGACATGTCTTACCTGCATGTGCTATATACCCTCTCACTCTGACCTTCCCATTCGCGAATACTCCGCTTTCTACGTATCTCTCTCTATCGCTCTCTAATCCGGTTCGCCTTCTCTGTCTCTCTCTCTCATCCTCTCTGCTACGCGTTACTACCGTGCTCCCTCGGAATACCCTTTAGAGTCGATCTAACGTCTGCTCCCCAGCCTCTGTGTTAGATCCTCTCTGCTCAACATTGGTTGTTCCTCTCTAATGAGTACTCCCCACGCTCCGCCATGAACACTTTCATTCTGACCCCGGCCGCAAACGTCCAGAAAACTCGAGAACCTAACCAACCATCCCACCGTACAAAGACTCAGGACCCGGAAACGGGAATCAGGAAGCCTGGCCGCCCACCGAACTCGGCGGGGAGATCAAGACCGCGGACATTGGAGCCCGCGCGTCGCTGGAGGCGGGAGGAGGAGGAGGAGGAGGAAGAGGAGGAGGCGGGAGGAGGAGGAGGAGGAGGAGGGAGGATTCGAAATGATATGGCTTAAGGAGGGAGGAGGATGGAGGAGAAGAAGGAGGAGGAGATTGGACATTGGGCCTTGGGCCTGCTATCTCCCTGGGCCGCCGCCCTCCCCCCCCCCTACCCCGCTCCTGCAGCACGGCGGGCCCGCAGGCGCCGCCCGCCCCCTCGGCGACCTGGCCCTCCTCGGCGAGCGACCGCTGCGCGAGGAAGATGGCCAGCACGGTGAGGGGCGGGGCCGCGGGAGCCCCGTCCGCTTCCGGCTGTGCTCCGGGGAGACGTAAGACTCGGGCTCGTATGGGCATGACAAATGTGGGCACGATGGTGACTAGCTACCAGACCACCCCAACCCAACCCGAAGACCCGAATTTGACCCGAGCTTCGGGTCAGGGGGGGTACGGGTTCCATGTGTTTTCTCCATGTTCCCCGACCCCCCCCCTCCACTGGAAATGGAGGCAAAATTGGGTCTTCGGGTTGGGTTGGGGTGGTTCGGTAGGTGGTGAGATGGGCATGGAAAAATGGGGCACGATGCCCAACAACATATGTTGCCCACAACCAGCAGCGGCCGCTGCTGGGCACGCGGCCTTCCGTGGACAGCGCTCGCAGGCGGCACCCACGGCGAGCCATGCTCAAGACAGGCAGGTACTGCTGCCAGGGAACGTGGGACTCGGGTTCGGGGGGCTCGAGTTAAGTCGGGCGTGTCCCCTTACTTGGGGATTTGGAGCGAAGAATTAAAAATACCCCAAGAATGCCCCAAACATGCTTAAACATTTGCAAAAAATAGTCCCCAAACTATTTTGGGACTATTCTTGAATATTCCCGGTGCAGAGGGACAAGCCCGACTTAAGGCTCGGGTTGGCCCGACGGGGCCATCAAGAAAATGACGAGACCCCATCTGAACTTTCACGCGAACTCCCGCTGCAAACATCCGACGGAAACCGGACCGTCAAATCCAGGACGGGCCCGTCAACACGCGCCGGCACACCCGAGTTTCGGCGCACTCGAGTCTTAAATTCCCCCCATGCAGGGTACCACTGGCCCAAGGTGCCCCCAGCTTGTCGCTCTAGTTTGCAGCCACTGGGGCCCCCTGGGCGCCTCGTGAGGGGTGCTCTGGAGGCCGTGGAGGGCCTCCGTGGAAATCCTGGGGGCCCCTTGGGCCAGGAGCACTTCTGGCAACACCCGACCGATGCGACCAGAGACCCCTGTCGACTCGAGCGGTCCGCGCCCAGCCTTTGCGTGCTCTTCGGGCTCCGGAGGCCTTCTCGCTTGCTTATCAAAAAGACGCTGTCTTGTTCAGACTCTGGCAAGCAGACTTGCATAGCATTGCTCCTCCCCCCCTTTCCGCCGCCTTATCAAACGGCGCTCGTTCGAAAAACTGCGTGCAAGAGATTCCTGGCTTGCGCGAAGTCCAGATTTCCTTCGGGCCTCGCCACGCCCCACCCCTCCGTGCAAGTAAACTTACCAGGCGATAAAGGAAAACTTCACCATAGGGGAAACGGTGAGAGTTCAACAAGCTCTCTGGGTGCAGGTGGTTAAGGGCGATTCCTCTTCCATCTTCCCACTTCCCCTTCGGGGGGGGTCTTACCCCTCCACCTACCAGGGGGGCTCTACCGGGGCGCGCGAGCGGTCAGAGCAACCAATATGACCCAGGATGACTCTAGACGAATCCAAGAGGGCCTCAAAGAGGCCGAGATAGCGTCAAAGATTGAACGAATTAGATATCCGAAGATGGCGCAAGATGGTGTCCAAGATGCTCCAAGAGGCTCCAAGACCGCTCACAGATGGGCCCAAGTGGCCACGGAGCCTCCCAAGGACGCCCCCCTTCCAACAGATGGTGAAATCAATGTGTTTGTTGCCTTCTCGCCTTTCGTTTCCAGTGGACTCATGAAGCCTCAAGATGGCTCCAAGACGGCCCTGGAAGACACCAAGAGAGGCCCAGGAGGGCCCCCCGAAGGCCCCATGAACGCTCACACACGTCCCAAGACGACCCCAAGCAGCGATTTGTTGGAATCCAGAAGTGCGATGATGTAGGGCCCCCCCCTCTTCTTTGACCGATGGCCCCAAATGTGGCCCCAAGAGGCCCCTCAAGGCCCCCGAGGATTGCCCAAAGAGAGCCCCAACACCTTCCAACATGGCCCCACGATGGCCCCGAGATGCCTCCAAGAGGCTCCCAGAGCGTGACTGCATGCTGCTGCGCAGTCTTGATACCAGAAGAGACACATGGACACCGCCACCGAGAATCCATCGGGGGGGACCGACCCCTGAGCGGTGGCACGTCTGAGCGTCGACTTGTGCTGGGCGACGCTCGAGCGTGACACCGCCCAGGGGTCGACCACCTCCCGATGATTTCTTGGTGGCTATAATCTACGCGAAACGCCAAACACTGTTTTCATGTTTAGCAGCATCCGGGGAGGTCTGGCTTGGGTTCTGCTCAAGTTGTCCTGGCCCAGAAGGTGTTCCTCCCAACTGTTTGCGCCATCTTTTGGGCCCCTGAGGCTGTCTGCAGGACCGCGTGAGGGGTGCTCTGAAGGTCATCTGGACCTCCCCGGGGATCCTGGGGCACCTTGGGCCAAGGACATGTTTGGCCACACCAAGCTGAATGAGCCTTGCAAGCGGTGAAGCCGTCTCTGTTACCTGTTCAGCTCTGTTGTCTGTGTCTGGCTCTGGCGCCGCTATATTTCCCGCTCCGTCACCATTTGTTGGTCTGGTGATGGTCCTGGTTTTGATTTGGGCGCCACGTTTACTATGGAAAGCCGTTAACATACAGCTTCCGTACGTTAGCCAGCAAGGCCACCAAACAGTGGCTTCTAGCAGACTAGGTGTTGCATGCTACGTGGAAAAAGCTATCTGGGGTGAACTTCGTGTTGTATGCTACGTGGTGCAAGCTACGTTGTGTAAGCTATTCGGTGCAACTAATTCTGAAAACTTGGAGTTGTGAACTCCACTGCTCGCACAATCATCTCAGCCACCAACCCGAAACTTGGTCTGCAAAACCCATGCGGCGGCGGATGCGATGAGAGCTTGGCGTTGGCTGGTGCGTCTCTGCGGCCGCGCTAGCCCGCGCATGCTCGCGCGCACACCAGCCAGCTAATTTGGCGCGACCGACGCGGCCACGGTGGCGCTGCTCGCCGGGCACTTCCCAGTGGGCACATCCGTGCGAGTCGGTGACTCAGGCGGGCGCGGTACCATTGCGACGTCGACAACGGTAGATGATACGAGCGATGATGGTGACGATGATGACGATGACAACGGCAAGGATAATCACGGCGCCGTTGCTCATCACGCCGATGACGATGACGATGTCCCCGCGTCGGTGATGAAGGTCGTGGAAGGCGTTCGGCATGCGCCCGCGGCCGACGCGCGATTGGCTCGCATGGTTTAATTTGACAGGGACCGTGCCCGCCCGCTTCCCCCCCCAGCACGCGCGCAAGGGCGTTCGAATGATTTCGACATGCGGGCGCGAGAGGCCCGCTTGGTAGAATCCCGCCACCCCTCTGGGCGTAGGTGGTCTAGGGCGGTTCCTCTTCGGAGAGGGGTTTACCCCTCCCCCTTCGGAGGGGACTCTACCCCTCCCCCTTCGGAGAGGGGTTTACCCCTTCCCCTCCACCCTGCCCTGGACCTGGATGGGCGCCCCGCGAGGCGTTGGAATGTCCAAGATGGCCCAAGACGGCTTCAAGAGCGCCTCGGAAAGTCCAAGATGGCCTCCAAGATGGCTCAAGATGCCTCAAGATGGCTCCCAATATGCTCCAAGAAACCTCACTACCGCTCCAGAACGTGTCCAAGTGGCCCGAGGGCTCCCCAAGGAGACCACCAAGAGGCCCAACTCCTTCCAACACCTGAGTAGGGAGCCACATGCGAACCCTACTCCTACCCCCCTACGATTTCTGAGGGGGAGGATGGGGATGTGAACCCCACCCGCCCCCTCAGAAATCGTAGGGGGTAGGGGTAGGGTTCGCATGTGGCCCCCTACTGAGGGAACTCAACGTGTGGCGCGTTCTCGCCTGTTCGCTTTCGATGGCCTTCCGAAGCCTCAAGATGGTTCCAAGATGGCCCAAGAGGTCCCCAAGAGGGAGCCAAGAGAGCCCCAAGACCGCACCCAGAGTGCCCAAGAGCGCTCCAAGAGCACCCCAAGAGGCGGTGTTAGGCACTCTACGCGGGCAAGGCGAACTAAGGCCCTTCCTTGTCTCATCGATGCCCTCCAAGATGGCCTCAAGAGACGCCCAGAAGAATCCACGGCCCCGGAGAGGTTCCCAAGAGGCACCCAAGAGACCCCAAAGAAGCCCCAGCAGGCTCCACCTGGAGCATCCAAGACGCCCCAGGAGGCCCCTGGGACCGCCAAGGGGCCCCCAAAACGCGCCAAGAGGCCTCCAAGAAGCTCCAAAGAGACACCCCAAGAGACTCCGAGAGCCCTCTGGCCCTTCTGCTCGCCTTTTTTCCTTTTTTTTATTCCGTTCCCTCCTCGTCCTCATCCGCCTGTTCCTCCTACTCCTCCCTCCTCCCTCCTCCCCCTTCTTTCTTTTTCTCCTCCTCCACCTCCCCCTCCCTCTCCATATTCTCTTGCTCCTCTCCCTCCTCCTCCTCCTCCTCCTCCTCCTCCTCCTCCTCCTCCTCCTCTTCCTCCAAATCCTCCTCCTCCTCCTCCTCCTCCTCCTCCTCCTCCTCCTCCTCCTCCTCCAATCCCCTCCTCCTTCCCCTATGTCTCCTCAATCCTCCCCCCTCTTGGGGTACGACGCTACCGAAACCCTTTGTTCCTATGTGGCCCTCCAGGGCTCCCAAGAGGGCCTCCAAGAGGGTCTCACGAGCGCCCCAAGAGGCCCCAACAGGGCACTAAGAGGCCCCCAAGAGGCCCCCAAGAGGCCCCCGAGCGGCCCCAGAGAGCCCAAGATGACCTCCAAGATGGCTCGAGATAGCCGAATCTTGCTCAAGATTGCTCCCAGCATGCTCCAAGAGGCCCTAAGACCGCTCCAAGACGGCTCGAGATGGCCATGGAGCCTCCCCGGGAGGCCGCCAAGAAGCCAAATCCTTCAACTCTCATGGGCATCGTTTCTGGATGGGCTGGTGGGGATTTTTTGATCGCGAACGCAAACGGAAAGGCTACGCGCCGTCCAGAGCTACCGTTAACCAGCAGGAGCCTAAATTGCACACGGAAGGGGGAATAAGAGAGACAACGCTGGTGGGGATACTTTTGGATAGCAAGCGCACCGGAAACGCCGTACGCCGTCCGAAAGTCGTAACTAGCGAGCTAACTGGGATGGTGCGAGTTCAGATGTATGGTGGACGGTGTGGCATAATCATATGCAAACTGCAATGCAAACAGGTGACGCGTTGAGTCCGGCGAAGGGAGATACCGTAGCACCCCGCAGATGCGGATAAGAGTGAGGGGGCGGTGGGGACGTCGGCAGTTTGCGAGACTCTGGAGCAGCCCGCCGCAGGCGCCAACGTTTCACAAGTTATACAACGAGACCGCCGCAGGCGTCGACTTTTTCGTTCAACCAATGTGGGTAGGTCGCGGGTAGGTCGCAAATGGGTCGCGGGTGGGTCGCGGGTGGATCCTTGTTGGGTCGCGGGTGTAGAGGGAAGAAATTTCACCCCATAATAATCACCCCCGCAAGCGAAGTCGTTTAGTTAACACAAGTAATGGATCGAACAAGGCAGGGCTGTTTAAGAAACGCCCCGGGCCGTTTAGTAAACGACAATTGTCGTGTCCGGGTGGTTTTTCCTCCCTTGGGGATGGGTCGCGGGGTGGGTCGCGGGTGGGTCGAGAGGTGGGTCGCGGATGGGTCGCGGGGTGGGTCGCGGGGTAGGTCGCGGGGTGGGTCGCGGGGTGGGTCGTGGGGTTGGTCGCGGGTGGGTCGCGGGTGGGTCGAGGGTGGGTCGCGGGTGGGTCGCGGGTGGGTCGCGGGGTGGGTTGCGGGTGGGTCGCGGGGTGGATCGCGGGTGGGACGACGACAACAAAACAACAACAACACCAACACCAACACCAACACCAACAACAACAACAACACCAACACCAACACCAACACCAACACCAACAACAACAACAACAGCAACAACAACAACAACACCACCAACAACAACAACACAAGCAGCAACAACAACAACAACAGCAAGAACAACAACAACAACAACAACAACACCACCAACAACAACAACAACGACAACATCAACAACATCAACACCATCAACAACAACAACATCAAAAACAACAACAGCAACAACAACAACAACAACAGCAACAATGCAACAAGCACAATTCTCACCACGAATTCCCTATTCAGCCACGCACCCAGGGACAATGAATGACCGTTCGGCCCCATCACTCTGATATCTTCATACCTTTTTTTTTGAAAGGAGAATATCTGTGGTGCACTCTATGTGGTGCGATCTATGGGATATGAGCTGTGTGCTGCAACGTACGTGGTGCTATCCACGTGGTGCGACCTATGTGGTGCAAACTGGGATGTGCAATGTACGTGGTGCACCCCATGTGGTGCGATCTATGTGGTGTAAGCTGTATAGTCCTATCTAAGCAGCGCCGGCGCTGCACTGGAATCTACGCGGTGTGAGCTACGTGGTGCAAGGCAAAGCGACAAGACGGCGACGGGGCGGCGACGAACGGCGACGGGGCGGCGACGGGCGGCGACGAGCGGCGACGGGGAGACCACAAGCCGGCCCGGGCGACCTACCAGCCCAGCGACGGGGCGGCGACGGGTGGCGACGAGCGGTGACAGGCGGCGACGGCGGCGGCGACGGGCGGCGACGAACGGCGGGCAAAAAAGTGGCCATGCCGCTCCCCGGGCCCCTTGAGAATCCGTCCCCGGAGTCCGTCTCTGGACCCCCCCAGGGTCCAAGCGCGCAGGAATTTGTCCGAGCTGCGCCCAGGTGGAGCGGCGACGGGCCCCCCCCCTGAAGGCCACATCCGATGCCTCGACTCGCCCGCCCTCCTCCGACGCGAAGGTCGGGCGGGTGGTAAGAGGGGTGACCCAACTGGGGGGTGTGGATCCCTCCAGGGTCCTTTTGTCCACCCCCCATTCAGGTCACCCTTGCTTTACCGCCCGCCCGAGAAGCGCGAGTGGGGGACGCTCAACGGACGGGCTTCCCTTCAGCCCCGGAGGGCGCACGCCACGAGCGTCCTCAGACCGCTGCCGTCCTTGGCCACCGGGGACACCGCGTCGGCAGCCATCTCGGGGCAGGCCCTGCTCGAAGAGCACCCGACTGCGGCGGGGCGCCTCTCGAGCAAAAAGCTTCACCGTGCGCGGGTTGTCAGGTTGTCTGGCCTGGTTTCCCGTTTGGCCATCTTCTCAGTATCCTCCTGGCAACCCTTGTTGCTTCGCTTGTCCCGCTGCTGCTCCCAAGCTCCTCCTCTTTCTCCTCCTCATCCTCCTCCGCCTCCTCCTCCTCTTCCTCCTCTTCCTCCTCTTCCTCCTCCTCTTCTTTCCCTCCTCCTCCTCCTCCTCCTCCTCCTCCTCCTCCTCCTCCGCCTCCGCCTCCGCCTCCTCCCATCCTCCTCTTTTTCCTCCTCCTCCTCCTCCTCCTCCTCCACCTCCGCCTCCTTCGCCGCCTCCTTTTCCTCCTCCTCCTCCTCATCCTCCTCCTCTCCTGTCCTCCTCCTCCTCCTTCTCCTCCTCCACCCGGGCTTTCCTTCCCGGGGGGCTGCCAGGTCCCGTGGCCTCCCCCAGGGCGGTGCGGGAGATCACTCCCCGCAATCGCCGCCTTGGGGCGGGACTGGCGGTCCTTCTTCCCCGTCGAATCGTGTCGTTGTCGGTCGTCGTCGTTGCCGCGGCGGTCGGGTTTGCTGAGCGTACCGCTGGAGGTCCTCAGCAGCCCGACTGCCGCGGTTTGCGTTTTTTCCCGTTCCGCTCGGCTGGCCCGGCCCGCCGGCCGTGTGTGCGGGGCGCAGTGGGGTCCCTGGGCGGCCAATGCGCCGCCCAGGGCCCCGTGTGCGACAATGGTGTGGCCTGAGCGTGCCATGTGCATGCCGCGGAAGCCGAAGTGCTCAAAAAAAATCCTCCCCTTCCTCCTCATCCTCATCGTCCTCCTTTCCTGTCCTCCTCTTCCTCCTCTTCCTCCTCTCCTTCCTCCTCCTCCTCCTTCTCCTTCTCCTCCTCCTCCTTCTCCTCCTCCTCTTCGTCCTCCTCCACGCCCTCCTCCCCTTTTTCCCCCTCTTCCTCCTCCTTTCCCTCCTCCTCCTCATCCTCCTCCTTCGCCTCGTCCTCCTCCTCGTCCTCCTTTCCTCCTCCTCCTCCTCTTCGTCCTTCCCCTCCTCCTCCTGCTGCTCCTCCTCTTTTCCTCCGCCTCCTCCTCCTCCTCCGCATCCTCCCCCTCCTCTACGCGCGCATCTGGTAGGAGCCTGTTCTCCGAAATGTACAACAGCATTTGCGCCGAGCTTTGGCAAGGCGAGCTCCGTGCCACAATTTTCCTAACTGCTGAGCAAGCGCACAGTTTTTACCCAGTCGCAACGCTATGTTCAAACACCCCCTTTGGCCAATGTTGGCCAAACGAAGCGTCGGGGGAAAGGAAACAACGAGATGGCCGCATGAGGTCATTTGAAAGTGGTTAAGCATTCCGTGGCGGGGTTTCCAACTCAGCAGGGCAAGCAGCTGCGATTTCGAAAGCATGCGTAGTCAATTAAAAGCATGACTGGCGCATGCAGAAAGCGACGATGGTTCGGGCGTGATCGTGCAGGGGTCTCCTAACACGCGATGCCCTATGTGTAAATGTCGTGAAGCACCGAGTCAGGCAATCTGCTTCGTATCTTCTGTAGCGTAGGGCTTAGATCGCATTGGCGAACACTTGGGCCTCAACTCATCCTGAGGCCAAATGTGTCGGCAAACAATGACGCGATGAGAGCCCGGATGTGGATAGACAGAATTGTCCGTGGAGGGTGACAGCTCGAGCCTTCCGCTAACAAGGTCTTGATTGGTACTTCGCTTATGCATGGGCATGCTTTCTCCGCTCGCATACTGAGTTCGAGCATCTGCCAAACTCTCAAGGACCCCTATGTTGAATCACTTTGATGTCCCCTCGTCGCACCGCGCCCTGCAGCCGAAGTTGGCAGACTTCAATGTGTCTGACCTTTCCTTACCAGCGCCAGCTCGCAACAGCACTGGCTGCGCTCGCATCGCTCTCAACCGAGATGCTGGGATCAATATCGAAGTCCTTTGTGGGCCCCTTACAACCCTGATGATGCGAAGGCACCTTCACCCACTCCGCAAGATTCTGCTTGTCCAGAAGACAAGCCCATGATTCTCTGGGTCGAACCCTGCAATTTTATGAATTGCGATCCCCACAAAACTGCCCCTGCACTCGAAATGTTGCCCATTCTGGTGCACGCCGCATTGTCGGCGCCTGTCCACGCAATCAACCCCGCATGCCGTTCTTGATGCAAATGCTGATGCACGCGCCTGTCGTTGTGCTTGAGGAACTTGCCCAAATGGGTGACGCTTTTGCACGCGCCCGGGCCCGGGGCCGACACGGCGCGCGCAAGCTCCTCGACGGGGAACTGCACGTCCGAACGACCTCGTGCAAAATGACTTACTCAGGCCACTGAGACATGGCATTCCGCCACTTCGTGACTTGGGGTGAGCTCGCAACCCTGGCCCTCGACAGGTTGCTTGTCGCCCGGCGTGTTCTATCTCGCCGCTCTGCTGCAGACATAATTCCTCGGCGACTATTGCTGCGCGCCTTTGGCCCGCCCCGCGCCGCGGCGCACCCTGGTTGCCTTCCAATGTCGGGTTGGAAATCCTGACCGACATCAGATCTTTTGGCCCTGGCCCAACTCCGCCTCGGACTTGCACTTCGAACTTCCCATCGGAGTTCCCTTTCGAGAAAATCGAGACAAACCTCGCCTCCCAACAAGACAAACAAATCGCCCCCCGTGCTCTGCGAGCCAGATCCGCCGCGATGTACTTCAGCGCATATAGCAGTGTTTCCTCGCTGACAAAACCAATCTCACGCGCGGAAGCCATGCGACAGACTCCCCAAATGCCGGCGGCATCCCGAGCGCCGTGCGTCGACGCGAATAATTCCCCACGCGTGCCCGGCTCGCGCAAATACTCGAGCAACTGGATGAAGATGCCCCGCGCGGCCCCGGCGTAAATATGCGCCCCTTCTAGCAAATATGAGCGCCAACTTCAGCCCGTCCTCGCGCCCCCCGCGGTCGTGATCGACCCTGCCGGAAGCAATCGTAGAGAATGACAATCCTGGGGCTTCCATTGGAGGGGCGGCTGTACTTCGGGGTCGTGCTGAACATGATGGGCCACCAGCCAGATCATCACTCAGGATTGGCCTCGCCCTCCAAATTGATAGCGATCCACCTCGCGCAATTGGGGGCCTGGGCAACAACTGCCCAGCATCCACTCCCCTGACCATCGCGTAAACGTAAACCTTGGGCCTCCTGAGTCGCCCCATCTTCCGAACATTTTTCGCGTGAGTTTTGGCGCATCGCCCCGCGCCCGCGCGTTTCCGCGCTCGCGGTGGCCTACGCATGTGTCACCTCAGATAACTGGCTGCACCCCAGCAACACTCTCATGCCTCGCGCGCCCCGGGAATTCCCGAACAGCCTCGCTGTTGGCGCGATCCGCAGATCTGTTGGCGAGGCTGGATGCCCAGGCCCATTCGGCAAGTCAATTTAGCAGAGATGTCGCGCGCCCGCCCCCTGACCCCCCCCCCACCCCACCCCGCGCATCTCCTTCGTTCCCATTCGGCAAGTCAATTTAGCAGAGATGTCGCGCGCCCGCCCCCTGACCCCCCCCCCACCCCACCCCGCGCATCTCCTTCGTTCTAACTCCCCCCCCCGCGTCCTCGAGCGCCCAGCCAGTCTCCGAATCATGAGAAACTCCGCAGGCACGCACTCCGCGTCGGCCGGATCTCCTGGCCCAGGTCAGTCAGCGCAAGTCCATCTCCGCGCTCATCCGTTCCGCGCCCGATCTTCTGCTTCTCTATTCCATCGTCTGGGTCACTCCGCGCGACCTCAGGATCGCGCGCGCTGAAAGAGCACCCGAACTGGTCATCTGGTGCCATCCGTATAACTCGAAATGCCGATGCTACTATTGACACTGCGCACTGAGGGCCCGTCCGACGCAGGGCCAGTGACCGCAAGCCGCAAGTGCAACTTCGCGGGCATCCCCACTCCAGCTACCATTTGGTTTCAGTCACAGCAACGCATATCGCCCCCATGCATGCGAGCCCTCGCGCTTCGACATTCTCCGCGTCGGCGACGCGGCCCCAGCTTGAAACCCCGGTAGGGCAGGGCGTTCGAAGAGAACGCATAACCCTTTGCTTCTCTGTGTCTGACATCGATCCAATGCGGTCGCGAGGCGCTCGACCCCGTGACGAAACATTTCCTCCGCTTGTTCTGACCCCGGGCGTTCTGAATTCAATGCCTCTGGCCTCCTGGGCGCTGCGCGCAGTGGACTCACGATCAACTATAAGTCTGCGTTGCTCTTGAAAGTGCCCTTTGCTTTCCCCCGCGTCGCCTCGCTATCGACGCCCCAGGGGCCCCCGCTGTCATCGCGCGCGACTGAGTTCACGGCCAAGCCCGGTTTGAGCCCCATTTTCTCGGCCACGCCAGCAACTGGCCTCGGGAAAAAGTGACTGCGCCTTGCGCTGGCCTCTGCTGCGCGCCCTGACTGCCGCCCTAATGTCATTGGCCTGTTTGACGACATCCACATCGGGACTGACTGACCACTCCACAACTTCGGTGTCCTCCCTTATAATGCCTGACCCAATGCGCACTTCATCCGCCATCAGATTATCCCGATCTTCGCCGGCATGCCCCAGCTGATACTTCCATCCGCGATCTGGCCGCCCGGCCCGCTGCGAACCTCGACCTCGGCGCCCTCGCCCTGCATCTCCCTGCTTTCACCCCCTTCCCCTCTGACTTCCGTGGCGCTATTGTCATCTCCAGGCGCCTGGCCATAATGTTCGCCGCCGCTGATCTTGGCGGATCAACGTCGGCTGGTTGCGCGTCGTCGTCGCCATCAGATACAGCGCAGAAATCAGCTTATCCCCCTTGCAGAAGCCACTCTCCGCTCCTTGGTCACGCCCTCCCCATTGCGCCATTTTCTTGGCAGGTTGCACGTGCTCGCCCGTCGTCCGTCATTGAATTAACCACTTGAGGGTTCTCACCCCTTTGCGTTTAGGCATGCATATCCTGGTCCTGGGTTCGATGTTGCCGAGTCGCTAAGCAGTCTTCAAATGGCAAAGTTTCCAGCAATTGATCCTCCCCATGATTGTCCTGCCTGGCGCTGGTGGCCCCGACTATCACTCGGGCTGCTGCTAACCTCTCCTGGATTTTCGGGCTGTCTGGCCATTTAAGCCGCCGGATAGCCCTTCCACTGAATCCAGGACTACGTGGTCCATGAACGGCGTCTCTTCAAGCCATGGCGCTGCAACCTTAGCACCCCGAGCGTACTCAATATGTGGTTGATTGTCGGCGGCATCGTGTACACTCCGCGACGATTGAGCAATTTGCGCAGTGGGCCAAACTCTCGCGCCAAACTCCCAGCTGCGAGAGCGAGGCTCGCAACGCTGAGGAGGATGCACCAGTCGAGCGAACTCCACTGACCGCCAGCAGTCTCAGAAGGCGCAGGTTGCGACAAATGCTCGGGCTCGCAACGATCCAATTGTCTTTGAAGCAAGGCTACGGGGCCTCTGTCCACGCCTGCCCTCTCGAACCTGCACGCACGCGCACGCGCGCGCGCCCGGTGGGCTTGGATACCTCGCGGCCTCCACCGCAAATCCATACACCAAGGGCATGGCAAAAGACGCAAGCGCCCCACGCTATGGCTTGGTCGAAATTCGCCCCGCAATCTCACCACCCACCACCGCCTGGTGGAAAAGATGAAAGAAACAGCGACGTGTCGAAGCGCTATTCATTCGCGTGCCTAACGAACCATGCATATACGTTTGCATATACGTGCACATGTACATGTACATTGCATAGACATGTGCATGCACACATACATATACATATATATATGTGCATATACACTTGCAGGTACGCATGAATTTGCATCTACAGGTACATAGACACAACCGTACACACATGCATGTGTATACCAACACGCATATACATATGCAGTTGCATATGCGTGTACATGTGCAAGCAGACGCACACATGTACATATGTGCTCGCCCCCCCCCCACATGATCATACGCATTCCCCTTTCATTCCTCCAGTCCTTCCTCCCCCTTCCCTCCTTCTTCCCTTCTTCATTATGTTTCGCTTCGTTGCCAGCAGCAACCTAGCCGATTGCAATCTAAACTGACGTAGCCACACGTATTGCACGCCAAGGGATTGACACCGACTCGAAGGAAAGCAAACGGGTTGCATCCCAAACACTTCAATGCGAAGCGACTGCAATCATCCGCGGCGCATTGCAATCCAGTCGACGGCGTTGCAATCGATCACTAGGAATCCATGTGTTGATGAGGATCTTCTCACCCCGCCTCCCCCTCATCCTCATCCGCGCCATTTTCCTCCTTCTCCTCCTCCTCTTCCTTCTCATCCGCCTAGGTATCCTTGTTGTGAAAGGATTCAACACGAACCCTTCTGTGGAGGAGTTCTACGAGACTCCTTCTGTGAATGATCTCAATGGGAATACGTTTGCGGAGGATTCCAAGTGGATCTTCCGGTGGAAGATTTCAATAGGAATCATTATGTGTAGGATTCCCTCCCTCCTCATCCTCTTCAGCCGCCTCATTTTCCCTCACCGTCCTAATCCGCCTGCTTCTCCTTCTTGTGAAGGGTGTCGCTCTGCTGTGGAGGCTTTCGCTAGGAATCCTTCTGTGGTGGCGTTCGGTCGAAACCTTCTCCTCGTCCGCCTCATCCTCCTCCTCCTCA
The DNA here is from genome assembly GCA_963575745.1 of Prorocentrum cordatum. NCBI lineage: Eukaryota > Dinophyceae > Prorocentrales > Prorocentraceae > Prorocentrum > Prorocentrum cordatum. Next base: position 111,769 of record CAUYUJ010016094.1, on the reverse strand, counting down.
TCCGCCTCGTTCTTCTTTTTGTCAAAGGGGTTCAATAGGAATCCTTTGAGACATGGGGGCGGGATGAGGGGCGAAGAGCAGGAGCAGGAGGAGGAGAAGGAGGATGATGAGGAGGAAGACGAGGATGTTGAGGAGCATGACGAGGGCGATGCGCAACACATTACTCACATACCTGCTTGCGGAGCTGCGTTCGCAAGTGGATGTGTGAGTAACGCCTCGAAGCGGAGTGCAACGGGCAGAATGAACAAGAGCAGGAGCAGCAGGAGGCGACAAATGAAGAAGAGGAGGGTGAGGAGGAAGAAGAAGAGGGTGAGGAGCATGACGAATGTGAGGATGAACAGGTTACTCACAAAGGTAGTTGTGGAACGGCGTTCGCAACTAGCTTTGTGAATAATGCTTCGTATCGTAAGGTTGCTCGCAAAACTTCTTGTGGAGCTGCGTTCACAACTATATTAGTGAGCATCACCTCGAAGAGGAGAGAAGGGGGCAGAATGAACAGGAGTAGGGGCAGCAGGAGGAGGGTGAGGAGGAAGAAAAGGGTGAGGAGCATGACGAGCGTGAGGGGGAACACATTACTCACAAAACTCATTGTGGAGCGGCGTTCACGACGAGGTTGGTGAGTAATGTTTCGTAGCGGGAGGTTACTCGCAAAACTTGATGTGCCGCGGCGTTCACAACTAGATCAGTAACGCCCCGAAGCGGAGAGCAGCGGCCAGAATGAAAAAGATGAACAGGAGCAGCAGGAGGAGGGTGGGGAGAACGAAAAGCAGGGCGAGAAGAACGACGAAGGTGAGGAGGAACACATTACTCAGAAAACTAGTTGTGGAGCGGCGTTCAGTGAGTAATGTTTCGTAGCAGGAATTACTCGCAAATCAAGTTGTGGAGCTGCGTTCACAACTAGATCTGTGAGTAACGCCTCGAAGCGGAGAGGCGGAGGCTGAGTGAGGAGGAGAAGGAGGAGGAGGGGGGAGGAGCAGGAGAAGTAGGAGGAGGAAGAAGAGGAGGGTGATGGGGGAACCCATTACTCACAAAACTAGCTGTGGAGCGGCATTCACACATAGTTTCGTTTCGTGAGTACTATTTCGTAGCAGGAGGTTACTCGCAAAACTAGTTGTGGAGCTGCGTTCACAATTAGATCTGTGAGTAACGCCTCGTAGCGGGGAGGAAGGGGCACCCCCTCCCCCACTTCCTCCTCCTCCCCCTCCTTTTCGGAATCAACGAAATCGCGAAAACCACCGAAACGCTTCAGAAAACAAAAAAAAAAACATCAGGTTGGGAAAACCTTGCCGTGCCGGCCCCTCTCCCCAGAAGTTCACTCGAAATACTGCTTCTGTTTGTTTGTGTGTGTTGTCCCCCTGTTTTGTTGTTTTGGTTTTCTGACGCTTGTCGTTGGTTTTCGCGATTTCGCTGGCTCCGAAGAGGAGGAGGAAGAGGAGGAGGAAGGATAGGGGGAGGAGAAGGAAACGGAGAGTGACGATATCGATCGGCGGCCGCGGTAGAGACGAACCTGTATGATCATGTGGGGGGGGGGGGCGGCCATGTATGTGTACGTATATGCATTTGCATATACATACATATGTATATGCATATGCACATTGTTGTACCTATGCGTATACAGTTGCATATGCATAAATTCACGCATGCAAAATAGGTATATGCACACACATACGGAAAACGCGAACATGTGCATGCACACGTACAAGCACACACACACATATACATGAACATATACAAATACACATACGAACGTATACATCGAAATATACATACGCATAGGCATATACATGTGCATATTTAGTTGCATATCAAACCACGTATGCATCTACAGTTACATGCGCGGATATATATATATATATATATAACTGTACATGCACATGTACATCGACATATGCATACACATACGCATGTGCAAATACATGTGCCTAGCAGTATACACACATGTATACATGTGAATGTGCAAATGCAAATACACAAACGCATGCAATTCCATACAAACTATATTCATCCATATACGTACATATAGGCTTACACATAACAGCTCTAGTCATAATCTGCAACTATATGACATATGAACATATACATACATCTATACATAAACAAGGGCCGACCAATATGCGTTATACTTGCACTCCTGAGGGTCAGGCAACCAACATTCCCACGTCAGTACATGTAGGAAGTTGACCTGGCCGATGAAATCTGCAGACTACGATTGCGGCGCCTCAAATGCCCAACCAACGTTGCTCCCCCCTCCCCCCTTTTTCTCTCCATTATCCTCTTCCTCCTCCTCGTGGCATGCGATGCGTTGGCATGCATTGGCATGCGTTGGCATGCACTGACATGCGTTGGCATGCATTGGCATCAATCGGCATGCGTAGGCATGCGTTGGCATGATTTGGCATGCGTTGGCATGCATTGGCATGCGCTGGCATGCGTTGACATGCATTGGCATGCATTGGTATGCGTTGGCATGCGTCGGCATGCGTCGGCATGCGTTGGCATGCATCGGCATGCGTTGGCATGCGTAGGCATGCATTGGCATGCATCGGCATGCGTTGGCATGCATGTGCATGCGATTGCATGCGTTGGCATGCGCTGGTATGCGTTGACATGCACAGGCATTCACAGGCATGCGTTGGCATGCAGTTTCATGAATTGGCATGCATTGGCATGCATTGGCATGCGTTGGCATCCGTTGGCATTAATTGGCATGCGTTGGCATGCGTTGCCATGCATTGGCAGCCCTTCCCACGTGCTACCCCTAATATGGGCAGCCAATTCGGTCTTGTGGGGCTGGGGCAAATGCCATTCCCCAGCCACGCCAAAGGGGTACAGAAAGGTGACCCCTCATGCTGGGGAGTTGGTCCCCCTTACCTCGTGCGTTGACCCTTCACGCTAGTAATTGTACCTCTCATGCGTTGACCCCTCATGCTGGGGACTGTACCCCTCATGAGTCGCACTGTCGTGCTCGCATCTCGCCCGTCATGATGTCGGGCTTTCCCAACTGGTGGCTCTCGGCCGTGCCTGGAGAGAACACCAATGAGTTGGGCAGCTTACCGGTGCAATGACGCTGTTTCGCCCGTGCCTGGAGCTCAAATTCAGCGGCAGGGAGGCGCGCGGACTCATTAGGGGTCCGATTGCTCCCCTGAGGAGAACCGCTGGACAGTGCACGGCTACAGATTCAGTATGTGTGCGGACCACTGCGGCGGCAAGTTCGCTTCCCCGACTTGGGATGCCAACCTGTAGGGCATAGGGTGAGGAGGGGGCGGTGGACAGAGAAGGCGATATAGAGGTGGAGCATCGACCGGTGCTCCCCACTAAGCACCTCAATATCATTGCTGTCCTCCGCCCCCCGCCTTTGGCCGCGTGGCAGGTTTCTCGCATCGGCCAGACCCCGCTCCCCTAATTAGGGCTGAGGTGTGTGAGCCCGACCCACGGCCTAAGGGTACATCCGTGACAATCCTCCTCCTTCTCCTCCTCCAAGTCTTCCTCCTTCTCCTCCTCCTCCTCTCCGTCCTCCCCCTCCTCCTCGCCGACGTCGCCGTCGTCCGCCGATCGACCAGCCCAGGTCCTGGTCGACCACGTCAAGCGCGCCAGACGTGTGCTCCCAGACCGCGATTCCCGCGACCGTGCCGCCGTCCCGCGTGACCTCAACGGGTCCGCGGGGAGGAGAGTTTCGGAGCCACCGGGAGGAGCACGGAGGACGAGAGGGGGGGAGGGCACAAGAGGATGAGAGAAGAGAGGGGAAGGGAGGATTGTTACACGTGGACGACGGAAGACTCCTCCTGCCCCTCCTCCTCCTTCTCTTCACCCTCTCCTCTCCCCGCTCATCCTCACGCTCCTCACCCTTCATATTCCCCCGCTTCCTCCCCATTTAAACCGTTGGTCGCCTCCTCCTCCTCCTCCTCCTCCTCCTCCTCCTCCTCCTCGGACCTTGGACCTGCGGACTGTCTCCTCTGAACCTCCTCCTCCTCGTCTCTTCCCTCCCCGATCTTCCAACCCCTGAGTCCTCTCCTCCTGCCTGTTCTCCTCCTTTTCCCCTTTCTCATCCTTCTCCCTGTTGTCCTCGCCATCCTCATTCGTCTCCTCCAGCTCCTGACTGTTTCCCCGTCGTTGCTCTCCCTCGTCATTGTTCAGATGATCCACCTTTTACGTATCGTCGTCCTCCTCCTTCTCCTCCTCCTCCGCTTCCTCCTCCTCTTCCTCACCCTTTCCCTCCTCCCGCTCTTCCTCATCCTCGTCCATCCTCTCTGCCTCCCCTTACCGAGCTTCCTGTCGGACCCCCCGAACCTGGTAAAGCACAGAGGACAGCGGCTGGCCATCAGGCCTGGCCCTCCCCCTGGGAAACCACGGCGACACCGCTGCAGTCCCCCGTGCTCGCTCGCGGGGGATGTGTTTCTTGCGCTCCCGCCTCGGCGCGGCGTGGGGTGTCTCGCCCTGGCGTGGACGAGGCCGTGTCCTCCCCGCGTCTGTGCGTATCTGCTCCGCCCACCCCCCTCGGACGGGCCCGAGGAACAATCTCGGGCTGGGTAACACGGGCGCGGCAGGGAGCAGACCTGCAGCTGGCGGTGAAGCCGATCCATCGAATGGGAGCGAAACGTTGAACGAGTCGGGTGGGAGCCAGTGTACGGACAGGCCACTGTACCTCCTCTGACAGAACGGATCACGTTTCACAAGACGGGCATCGTCGTCGACCCCGTCCTGGCTGTCGTACCCCACGGCGTCGTCGTCGTCGTCGCCGCCTTCCGCCGCCGCGGCCTGCACCCCTCTGGCGGGGCCGCCCGCAGATGGGACTGCCTCCGCCGTTGCCGTCCTCGTCGCCGTCGTTCTCTCCTCCTCCTCCTCCTCCTCCTCCTCCTCCTCCTCCTCCTCCTCGGCGTGGCCTCCGCCAACTTTGACCGCCGCCGCCGTGGCCTCCGCCAACTTTGGCCGCCGCCGCCTTTGGTCGCTGGCGTGCCGTCGTCCGCGCCGTCGGCGTCGGCACGGCAGCCCCAGAGCGGCCTGCACCCTTTGGCAGGTCCGCCTGCCGCCGCCGGGGAGCGGGCGCAGGTCATCGGGCCCCTTGGCGGTGTCGGTCTGGGTGCCGTTCTCCCACCTGGCGCCGGGGCCGCGTGGTCGGGGATCCTGGCCTGGGTCAGCGCGAGCCTGGGTCAGTCAGGCCTTGCAAGCTCCTGCAAGATCCTGCACGCTAGCCCAGGTCAATGCAGCCCTGGCTCTGCACGATCCTGTAGGATCCGGCGCCCTGACTGACCCCGGCTTGTATCGACCCCCGTCCATTGAGCCCCGACGTGGGGATGGGTTGGCAGGGCCGGCTGCGCGGAGCCCTGGTTAAGAAAGCTTCGGATTGCGCACATACTGCCGTCCTAGCTGGCCACAGCAGACCCCCCGAGTGGCACGGGGCGGTCCCAGAGGCGCCGCCCGAGGCGGCGCCAGGGTGTTGAGACTGCCCCAGACCACTCGGGGGGCATGTTGAGGCCAGCCGAGAGGTCAGCGCGCAGCCCGAAGCCTTACCAGCCCCGCGGGCCAAGCCAGTCAGGTATGAGGTCGCCAGCTGGGCTCGCGGAGCCGGCTGGCCTTTGGCCGTGCCAGGCCCCCGGCGCGGCTATGCCCACCACTCCCGAGATTCGGAGGGAGAATGGGGGGAGGCTGATGACCGTGCGCACCGCCGACGGCATCCCCCCCTTCTCGTGTGCACCAGCTAGGTTAGGTCCACTCCGCCTCCTCCTCCTCCTCCTCCTCCTCCTCCTCCTCTTCCTCCTCCTCCTTCTCCTCCTCCTCCTCCTCCTCCTGATACTTCTCCTCCTCCTCCTGTTCCTCTTTCTCCCTGCTCCTCCTCCTCCTCCTCTCCGCGCTCCCCACCCCGCCTCCTCCGTCCGCCCCCTCCTCTCCTCTCCTCCTCCTCCTCCTCTCCTCCTCCTCCTCTCCTCCTCTCCTCCTCCTCCTCCTCCTCCTCCTCCTCCTCTCCTCCTTCCTCCCCTCCTCCTTCTCCTCCTCTCCTCCTCCTCCCCTCCTCCTCCTCCTCCTCCTCCTCCCTCCTCCTCCTCCTCCTCCTCCCCCTCCCCTCCTCCTCCCTTCCTCTCCTCTTCTCCTCCTCTTCTGCTCCTCCTCCTCCTCTGCTCCTCCTCTCCTCCTCCTCCTCCTTCCTCTTCTCCTCCTCCTCTCCTCCTCCTCCTCCTCCTCCTCCTCCTCTCCTGCTCTCTCCTCCTCCTCATCCTCCTGCTCCTCCTCCTCCTCCTCCTCCTCCTCCTCTTCCTCCCTCTCACTCTTATGCGACCGGAATGGATTCGACCATCCTTGTGGATATGTTCGATGGCCTGAAGAATAGCCTGCACGGCTGGATGCCAGCGCGTCCCCAGCGGTGGCATTACGGAAACGCGCGGCCTGTGCAGCCAAACCAACAAGCCATTGCACGTCTGTCTCGAGATCCCTCCTCGTCAATGTCTTTCTGCGCATCGTCCTTGTCTTCCCCCTGCGGCTGCTGCTATTATTACCGCTATTGTTTGTGATATGCCTACTGAGGCTGCTGCTGCTGCTCCGTGTCTCGAGATTCTCTGGCTGGATTGCCCCACGTGACTTTTCCAGCAGCCAGAAGGCACCAAGACGGGCCAAGAGGGCCCGCCAAGAGGGCCCCAGAAAGCTTCCGAGAGGGTCCAAGAGGCCTCCAAGACAGCTCAAGAGCGCTCCAAGACGCCCAAGATGGCCCCACGACGGCCCAAGAGGCCCCAATAACGCCCCAAGATCGCTCCAAGAGGACCCCCAAGAGGGCCCAAATAGGCAAACGTCATTCATATTATGTGTTGTTTTTTGTTTCGCGTTCTCGCGTTTTCGGGCTTCCGACGCTCCAGGATGGCCCCAGAGGTCCACAAGACCGTTCCAAGACGGCCCAAGATGCCCCCAGTATGGCCCCAGACGGTCCAAGAGGGCCCCAAAACTGCCCAAGAGGCGCCCAAGATCGCCCACGAAGGCTCCAAAACGGTCCCTAGACGGCCCCAAGAGGGGGAACACGAACCGACAATTCGAGCCTTTGCCCCAAGAGGCCCCCAGGAGGCCCCAACAGGCCCCCAAGAGAGCCCAGCCCCCAAGAGAGCCAAGAAGAGGTTCCAAGAGGCCCCCAAACAGCCCCCCAAGAGGCGTCAAAGCTGCCTCCAAGGGGCACCCGATTGGGCTCTTTTGGGGCCGCATGGGGGCCCTCTTGGGCCGTCTTTCTGCCTTTTTGGGCCGTCTGGGGGCCCTCTTGGACCGTGAGGCCTCTGGGGCCGTCGTGGGACGATCTTTGGGGCCTCTGGGGCCGTCGTGGGACGATCTTGAGCCCGTCTGGAGGCCCTCTTGGGCAGTTTTCGGCCCCTTTGGAAAGCCGCTAGGGCCGTCTTGGGACGATCTCTGGGGCCTCTAAGGCCGTCTGGGGCCCTTCTGGGGCTGAAAAAGGAAGAACCCGAATTACGCTACCGAGGAACCCGACATCGGACGTGAAGGGGCGAGGTCGAAGTGGGACGGAAAGCCCCCCTACAGGGAAATCGGTGTCGGTTTCGTGTTCGTGCGGGCGAGGCGAAACAGCGTGGGCGGGCGAGAAATGTCCCGCCTCTGGCTGAGGCGCGGCCGGACCCAAAGTCCCCCTTCCGGCAACCGGTGCCACGCGGTGTCCCGCCGGTGTCCCGCCTGTGTCCCGTCGGCGCCCCGATGATGATGATGTCGTTGATGATGATGATGATGGTGATGAAATGTTCATGGTGATGATGATGATGACCACGGTGGTGATGATGATGGTGTCGCGATGATGATGACGCTGATGACGCTGAGGTTGATGATGATGATGGTGTCCCGATGATGATCATGATGATCATGATGGTGTTGATGATGATGGTGCCCCGATGATGATGATGGTGATGGTGATGTTGATGATGATGGTGTCGCGGTGATGATATTATGATGTCGATGATGATGATGGTGCCCTGGTGATGATGATGAGCTTGATGTCGACGTTGGTGATGATGGCGATGATGATGATGTCCCGATGATGACGATGATGGTGATGATGCTGTTGATGATGAGGTTGAGGTAACGATGATGGTTCGATGGTGGCCCGATGATGATGATTCTGATGTTGATGATGAGGATGGTGCCCCGGTGAAGGTGATGATGGTGATGATGATGGGGGCGATAATGCTGGTATCCAGATGATGAGTTTTCCAGCGCGGGACCGATGGCGATGACTCATTACAACTGATGAAGTCCAATCGCTTGCATCTGCAATAGTGCCAGTCGGCACGGTCTAGCGACAGTACAATGTCTCGGGCGCCTGTGGGACAATTCCCACCGAGACAAACCCAGCTTCGTGGGGCGCCAAGGAGGCGCAGCAAGCAGCAGCAGCGAGGGAGGACGAGGAGGGGGAGACCGATCGATCGATCAAAGCCGTAGTCAGCACTACGCTGGCCACCCGAGGTCAAGCGGGGCGGCGGTGAGAAAGGAACACTCTGCAGCCGCGGGGCACGGCGCCTGGAAGTTGCCCAGACTTCGCGCACGGGCGCATCAAAAAAGCCGAGGCGAGCCGACAAGGGATGGCCCAGCCTAGTCGCATCGGCTGAGGTGCACTAGAGGGTGCACGCCCGCTTTCCCAAGTCGGCGGATAGGGCCGGAGCTCCAAGCCAACAGACCCGCGAAGGGAAGCAAAAGAGGGAAGACAGCAGCGGCGGTCCTGCGCACACGATCGGCTGGAGGGGCGGCGCGGGGCCGCAGAGAGACTCTCTCAAGCAGAATCGCAAGCAGAGAGAGGCAGGGCGGACCTCGAAACCAGCTCGGACACCACCACGGCGGCAGCAGCAACAGAACGGGAGAGGGGGGGGGCGGGGGGGGGGGGCACGCGCGAGCGGAGACAACGCGCACAATGCACAAGGACAGTGCGCAATACTACCAACTGCTGAAACCAAGAAAGCAGGGCGATTACCCCCGCATGATCACTAACTGCTGTCAACTGCCGTTCACAGGACATCAGGAAAAGCAAGGCTAGGACAATGAGCAGGATAGAGACAATCACTCTCGCAAAGAACCAGCGGCAGCGGCGAGAGAGCGGCCGGGACAGAAAGAGAGGCAGCATGCCAGACACATACAACATGCGCAAGAGCCAGATCCCCGATCGCTGCTCTGTGCGTTCGGCACCATGACAACTGAACAGAGCACTGACTGGAAACGATACTGTGACCCGATCAGGTCAGAGAAGGGGAAGCAGAGCAGGGCAGCTTCACCCAGGGCCAAACCCACTCGGGTTACGAACGTGTTGAATGGCCGCGCGGATCGGGGGGCGACGCAGCACCAACATCCGAAGGCGACCTTCGAAAACCTCATCTGTCGACGCTGAGGCCGAAACTAGACGCAAACGGAATGGGAAAATGCATGCACAAAGCATTCCGCTAGCGAACACATGGCAACATCACGCTATGTGTCGGGGGCTCGACCGTCCACGCAGCAGAGCACAGGAAGCGGGGCAGCAAAGCCAAGGGGGAAGAGAGGGCGAGCCCAGGACAAGAGGAAGCCAGAGACTTTAAAGCAGCGCTGGTAGTGCAAGAGGTCATCTCGGCCGTCGAGGCAACCGAAGAGACGCCCCTTGGGGCGAGCGTGAAACCTAGCCGACGCCCAAGCCCCGCGACAGAGGATCCTCAAAACAGCGACCACTAAAGACATTGAAACCGCATTACAGAACACGTTTCATGCGAATTTGGAAAGCAGGAAACCAGACTGCAGGCGGGAGGGGGAGAGGGGGCCACTTCAGAACCCGACGAGAGACTTCACCAAGGGCAACACCAGGACGCCCATCATCACGAGGGGCCTTGCACATCTGGGCTTGCGTAACCGCCTCGGGGGCTTCAGGGCAGAGCACGCGGGCACGGGGAGCAGCGCGGACGCACGCCTCGTTCATATAACTCAGAAGCGAATTGGTAAACCACCCGCGAAGTAGCCGATGTGGAATCATACCCCAAGAGACACCATGCGCCTGGCGCGATTTATTCTGGAATTCGGTCCAAGCCGACGAGCTCTAACAGTTCGATACACCGACGCGACAGCGATATGCCTGATGTAGGCACACTGAGCATTGCATCCTGTGTCCGTTCAGTTAAGCACCATGGGACTGCCGAAGCTATAACGCGGGCCCGCATGCAGAATTTGAAGGGCACGGCCTTCAAGCATGTATAATCTCGCAGTCGGGCGATGAAATTGCAAGACGTAACTCAGTGCAGTAACGCCACGAGCGTTGTAGGCAACTACCGACTCAGCCAAGCCGGCCCCCACGAGACGAATCTTGCAAACGCGGAAGAAGTACTTGTCACACTGAGTCGGGAAGGAGTGCAGATGAGCCTCGGGGCCTACCGAGACACCAAGATAGCGACACCATCGAACTACAGAAAAGAGCTCGCAGCCACCCCCACTAGAGACCAGGAGCGATGGTGTCCAGATGATGATGATGTTGATGCTGATGTTACTGATGATGATGGTGCCCCGGTGATGCTGCTGTGCATGATGTTGTTCATGACGATGATGAGATGATGATGATGCTGGTGGTGATGGTGTTCCGATGATGATGATCATGGTGCCCCGATGGTGATGATGTTGTTGCTGATCGTGGTGGCGGTGATGGTGTCCCGATAACGGTGATGATGGTGATGATGACGATGGCCATGGTGGTGATGATGATGGTGTCCCGATGGTGATGATGTTTATGGTGCTGAAGTGGCTAATGGTGACGTTGGTCTCCCAATGATGATGATGATGCTGATGGTCCTGGTCATGTTGATGATGAAGGGACGATGATGATGATGAATATGAGGCTGGTGATGATGGCGTCCCGATGATGATGATGTGGTGGATGATGATGCGGTTGATGATGGTGATGGTGATGATGGTGATGGTGCCCCGACGATGATGGTGATGTTGCCGATGATGATGTCAATGGAGTTCGATGATGGTGATGATGGTGATGATCATGTGGGCGATGATGATGCGATGATGAGTTTGATGATGGTGGCCCGATGATGATGGAGATGATGATGTTGATGATGATGACGGTCATGCCCCGACGATGATGATGATGATGACGATGATGATGGTGTTGGTGCTGGTAGCGCTGATGATGGTGTCCCGATGATGATGACGATGTTGATGATGCGGATGTTGCTGCTGATGCTGATGTTCCGAAGATGATGATACCGAAGATGCTTTCCTGATGGCGAAATGATGGTGATGATATGCCGATAATGATGATGGTGATGGTGTCCTGGTGATGGTGATGTTGGTGCTGATGATGGTGACGATGATGGTGTCCCGATGATGAAAATGGTGATGCTGATGATGTTGATGGTGATGAGGTGGTGATGATGATGGCGTCCTGATGGTGATGCGGATGATGATAATGACGTTGATGACGTTGATGACGGTGATGATGAGGATGACTTTGATTGTGAGATCGGTTGTGATATCGATAGTGATGTCGCGAGTGAGACCGAATGTGAGATAGATTGTGATATCGATAGTGATATCGATCGTGGGGTCGATTGTGAGATCGATAGTCATACCAATTGTGTGATCGATCAAATGAAGTAGATCGAGTGGTATCGATTGTGAGATCGATCGGGCGGGGTCGATCGAGCGAGAGCGACAGTGAAATCAATCACCCGAAATGTTGTCGTATAAGTGCTTACAGTATGGCTGGGGTGGTGATAGCTGAAGTGAAGCATTTGAGAATGATGTTGGCGGCCATTGCCCCGCCGATACCGCCAGGAGAACCGCCGCGGATAGCGGCCGCGCTCAAAGACAGCCCCGCGCGCACCCCCTGTGGTGTCGAGAAAACGCCATGCCTGCCGTGCCCTGGAGGGCCGCTACGGATAGCGGCCGCGATCAGGCACAACCCCGTGCGCACCCCCTGCGGTGTCGAGAGAACGCCACGCCCGCCGCGCCCTGGACGACCATCACGGATGGCCGCGCCCAGGGACCACTCCGTGCGCCCCCCCTGTGGTGCCGAGAAAACGCCACGCCTGCCGTGCTCTGGACGAAAGCTGCGGGTAGAGACCGCGGTGAGGGACCACCCCCTGCGCAACCCCTATGGCGCCGAGAAAACGCCACGCCCGCCGCGCCCCGCGACCCTGGGACGGATAGAGGCCGCGGTGAGGGATCATCCCCTGCGCACCCCCCATGGTGTCGAGGAAGTGCCACGCCCGCCACGCCCCGCAACCCTGGGACGGATACCGACCGCAGTGGGGGACCAACCCCTACGCACCCCCTATGGTGCCGAGAAAGTGCCACGCCTGCCACGCCCCGCGACCCTGGGACTGATAGAGGCCGCGGTGAAGGACCACCCCCTGCGCACCCCGTGTGGCGTGGAGAAAGTACGGCGCCTGCCACGCCCCGCGACCCTGGGACGGATAGAGACCGCGGTGGGGGACCACCCCCTGCGCACCCCCTATGGCGTCGAGAAAATGCAACGCCTGCCACGCCCCGCTGCCCTGGGCGAATAGGGACCGCGGTGGGGACCATCCCCTGCGCACCCCCTATGGTGTGGAGGAAGTGCCACGCCCGCCACGCCCCTTGACCCTGGGGCGGATACCGACAGCGGTGAGGAACAACCCCCATACACACCGCCTATGGTGTCGAGAAAATGTCACGCCCGCCACGCCCCGCGACCCTAGGACGGATAGAGACCGCGGTGAGGAACCAGCCCCATACGCACCCCCTGTGGTGCTGAGAAAACGCCACGCCCGCCGCGCCCCGCGACCCTGGGACGTTTTGAGACCGCGGTGAAGGACCACCCCCTGCGCACCCCCTATGGCGTCGAGAAAGTACCACGCTCGCCGCGCCCCGCGACCCTGGGACGGACAGAGACCGCGGTTAAGGTCCCTCCCTCGCGCACCCCCTGTGGTGCCGAGAATGCGCCACACCTGCAGTGCCCTGGACGACCGTTACGAATAGCGGCCGCGCTCAGGGACCACTCCGTGCGCCCCCCTTGTGGTGCTGAGGAAACGCCACGCCTGCCGTGCCCTGGACGACCGTTACGGATAGCGGCCGCGCTCAGGGATCACCCCGTGCGCACCCCCTATGGTGCCGAGAAGACGCCACGCCCGCCACGCCCCGCGACCCTGGGACGGATAGACGCCGCGGTGAGGGACCACCCCCTGCGCACCCCCTATGGTGTGGAAGAAGTGCCACGCCCGCCACGCCCCGCGACCCCGGGACGGATACAAACAGCTGTGAGGGAACACCCCCTACGCACCCCCTGCGGTGTCGAGAAACTGCCACGCCCGCCACGCCCCGCGACCCTGGGACGGATAGAGACCGCGGTGAGGGAACCCCCCTTGCGCACCCCGTGTGGCGTGGAGAAAGTGCCACGCCCGCCGCGCCCCGCGACCCTGGGACGTATAGAGACCGCGGTGAGGGACCACCCCCGACGCACCCCCTATAGTGTGGAGGAAGTGCCACGCCCGCCACGCCCCGCGACCCTGGGACGGATACGGACCGCAGTGGGGGACCACCCCCTGCGCACCCCCTATGGTGCCGAGAAAGAGCCACGCCTGCCACGCCCCGCGACCCTGGGACGGATAGAGACCGCGGTGAGGGACCACCCCCTGCGCACCCCTATGTGTGGCGTGGAAGAGAAATACAACGCCCGCCACGCCCCGCGACCCTGGGACGGATAGAGACCGCGGTGGGGACCGCCCCTGCGTACCCTCTATTGAGCCGAGGAAGTGCCACGCCCGCCACGCCCCGCGACCCTGGGACGGATAGAGACCGCAGTGAGGGACCACCCCCTGCGCACCCCCTATGGTGTCGAGAAAGTGCCACGTTTGCCACGCCCCGCGACCCTGGGACGGATAGAGACCGCGGTGAGGGAACACCCCCTGCGCACCCCGCGTGGCGTGGAGAAAGTGCCACGCCCGCCACGCCCCGCGACCCTGGGACGGATAGAGACCGCGGTGAGGGACCACCCCCTGCGCACCCCTATGGTGCCGAGAAGGCACCACGCCTGCCACACCCCGCGACCCTGGGACGGATAGAGACCGCGGTGAGGGACCACCCCCTGCGCACCCCCTATGGTGTGGAAGAAGTGCCACGCCCGCCACGCCCCGCGACCCTGGGACGGATACAGACCGCAGTGATGGACCACCCCCTAGGGGGTGGTCCCTACGCACCCCCTGTGGTGTCGAGAAAGTACCACGCCCGCCACGACCCGCGACTCTGGGACGGATAGAGACCGCGGTGAGGACCCCCCCCTGGGGGAGCCCTGGTGTTCAGAGACTGTTACGTTGCCGCTCGCTCGTGGGAACATTGGCGTTGGGAATTGTTTACGTCACCGTTCGCTCGTGGGAGCCTTGGTGTCACGAGTTTGTCACGTCTCCGCTCGCTGTTGGTAGCCTTGGTGTGAAAAGCTTTTTGCGTGGCCGATCGCTCTTCTATTTGGAGCCTCTGGGCCTTCTTGGGGGTCTTTTTGGAGCACTTCTGGGGCCCTTTTTGGGCCGTCTTGGGGCCGTCGGGGCCGTTGTTGGCATCTTTGGCCGTCTTGGGCCCAGCCCAGTCCCTGCACCCAAGCAGCCCAATCCCAATACCGCCTCTGCGAACCCTCTTGGGAGCCTCTTGGAGCTCTCGTGGGACCGTCGTGCCGTCTTCGGGCCCTCTTGGCCCGCCTGGGGGCCCTCTTGGACCATCTTCGGCCCCGTTGGGGGGCCTCTGCGGCCGTCTTGGGACGATCTTTGGGGCCTCTTGGGCCGTCTTGGGCCCGTCTGGGGCCCCTCTTAGACCGTCTTTGGGCCCATTTGGGGCCGTCTTGGAACGATCTTTGGGGCCCTCTTGGGCCGTCCTGGGCCCGCCTGGGCGCCCTCTTGGATAGTTTTCGGTCCCTTTGGGGGGGGGCCTCTGGGGCCCTCTTGGGACGAACTTTGGGACCCCTTGGGCCGTCTGGAGCCCTTCTGGGCCTGAAAAAAGGAAACCAGAAACAACTGCAAAAACCGAATGGAAGTCAATGTTTGTGGCATTCTCAGGCCCTCTCGAGGGCCCTCTGGAGGGGCCCTGGAGCCGTCTCGAGGCTCTCGTGGTTCCTCTGGAGGCCATCTAAGGCTCTCTTGGGCCAATAGTTGGGTCGTTGTAGGGTCCTCTTGGGCCGTCTTGGGGCCCGTGGGCCGCGCCATTCAAACAATTATAGGAAACGGGCCATGGGAGCCGCCTCGGAGCCGCTTCATTCGAAACAATACGAAGGAAACGGCCCCCCGGCGGCCATCAGACCATATCGTCCAGGCTTGCCCCGTCCCCTGGACACCCTCCATATAAGGGCTACGTCCCCTGCGAAACTTCTCTCGCTCGTACCTCGCTCTTTCTGTCACCTGCTTGGCATGGCGACTGAAAGCGCGTTGATTTTGCGAGGGCGCGAGGTCGCTGGCGTAGTGTCGTGGAGCCCTGTTGGTGTTAAGGCTTCGGTGCGACATATACAAATCTAGCAACCGACCTTGCGAAAATGAATACATCTTGTATTTCCAGGCCTTCTGGGGATCCTCTTGGGGCTCTTTTGGGCCGTGTTTGCGCTGTTTTGGAGCGTCCCGGGACCCTCTTGGGCCGTCTGGGCGGGCCTGGGCCGTTTGGGGGGCCCTCTGGGGGCTGCCCGGATGCTACATACTTACGCACCAAGCGCACTGTCAGGGGGGCGGAGGAGGAAGGAGGGCGGGAAAAAGGGGGAAGACGGAAAGAACGGGGCAAATCCCGGGTCAGCGTCAATCGACTCCAGCGAGACTAGGCGCCCCACTGACCACAGGGATGCTCAAAGGGAAATCGCACTAGGCGACACAATACGCAGTACACAATTCAGGGGAGACTGAGGGCTACCAGACCAGACCAGCTGTGTAAATAATGTAAAATCATACACGTGAAACGAGAAGACGTGGGAACAAAGCTCCGTCCCACGCGCGCCGAAGACGAACACGAAGCCGTCTCAGAATTTGACTCACAAGAACATGCAAGATTCCTCCAGCAGCAGGGTACCGTCGACCTGCCTCGCGGCACACTCCTGCGCCCGCCTCAGCGGACGGAGCAAACGCATGCGGCGAAGCGAGCTTCAGCAATCTCCAGAACGCCGATGGATCGGCCAACCCACCAAAATACAAAAACTCCATGTGCAACGAGCCAGCACGGCTTCGAACCATCGGAGCGGAGCCGATGAATTTGCGCCCTGCATTACTAAGCCTGCGTCTGGCGGACGGGACACTGCTACAGGAGCCTGCACACATTGATCGTAAGAATGCCAAGCAACCAGTCGGTTATACACTCCTCCGCCGCCATCATGCAAGAAGCGTACATACGGCTCGCCAGATCACGGTGGGAAAAGGAAGGATGAACTCTATGCGGTTGCTAATGCCCGTTTTTCTTTTTGCGCGGCGCGCATCCGACGATTATTATTATTATTATTATTATTAATAATAATAATATTATTCTTTTTGCAAAGCCCACTTGCCGCAATGCGGGATGCCGCATTGTCCAGCAGAGCCTGGCCAGAGCAAGAAGAACGCTCCGGCGTAGCAGCGGAGTCCAGCACGCTGGAGCCCGTGGTTTGGGTGAACACGCCCTCCGTGGACAGCTCGACGACGTCCTTGTCGATCCATTGAAGCGAGTGTTGCATGCCCATGCTTGGGATAGGGGAGCGAAAAATGGCAAAACATAAAAACTCGGGGGTCCGCGCGGATTTCTTGGATCCGCGCTGGACCCCCCTCCCTGGCGCGCGGAGCGCGCCAGGGGCGGCGCCGGTGGCGCCGCCAGGGGGCTCCAGCGCGGATCCGAGAAATCCGCGCGGACCTCCGAGTTTTTATGCTTATGTCACTTTTCGCTCCCCTAATTGAAGCGAGTGTTGCATGCCCATGCTTGGGAGGAGAGCCGCAGTCGAACCAGCACCCGAAGCGGCCGAGCCAGCGCGGCTCGGATGTCCATGTTCTGGGCTCCCGCCGAGCGGCCTGCGCGGGCTCCGCCGTGGCCAGTCGCGCGAGCCCGAGCGGGTAGAATTAAGTCGGGCGTGTCCCCCTACAGGGGGATTCTCGACGAAAAATACTTGAAAGAAATCGAAAAATATCCCCAAATACTCAAACAATAGTCCCCATACTATTTTTCGCCATTTTTGAATTTTCCACCTGTAGAGGGACAGGCCCGACTTAAGCCAAAGTCCATCCAACTTGAGCGCCGCCCGCGCACACGTACCCGTCCGCCTCATGGAACCGATCTAGCCGCAGCTCGCACTGCGCCAGATCCAGGAAACATGCCTACGCCGACTGTGTACTTGCTGCATGCTTCGTCTCGCCCGCCACGGCCCCCAGAAGCTGAAACACCGCGTGACAGTCACGCGCAGCAGCATTGTAATCATCGACCCTGAAGCTGCCGTTGCCTTCCTCTTCCAAGCAAGCTGCGCGAGTTAACCGCTGCTCCACATCCATGGCCTCGGCAGCAGAGTCAGAGAAGTGGTCGGCGGGCAGACGGTTTTCCCTCCTGCCCTACCATGGCGTCAACGAAGGTAGCAGCTTCGACGCCCCGCAGCCGCTGGACCAGATTCCGAAGCTTCTTGGCGTGCCCCGGTGCATCTGCATCCATTCCGTCAGCTCTTGCACATCCAGCTCGTCCAACCCCTCCGCGTGCGTCATGAACCCGCAGCCCTCTGCAATGATTGGTCGGCATACTTGCCGATGTCCGCCTCTTCATTTCCAGCCATGTTGACACCTCCGCCGCCACGGCAGCCGCAGGGGGCTGAGGGAGCGGGGAAAGACAGAAAAGAGAAAGCGACAGAGGGTGCCCCGATGCGGCCAGCGTGCCAGCCACCATGAGCCAAAGCGGCCTTGCGCCGCGCGTGTGCTGTGTGAAGTGTGATGTGCACTGTGCACGCGTGCTGTGTGTTGAGCGATGGACGGTGGGTGTTGTGTGAACTCATTTATGTGTCTTACCCATCGGGCGTTGTTCGTGCTTTATGCTGCATCGGGGACTTGAACTAGGGAGAAGAACGGCAGGTCCGTCAATCCTGCTCGTGCCCCCCAGGGGAGCCAGGGACGTCTGAACACCAAGCTTGAGAGAGAGAGAGAGAGAACGACAACACCGCGTATGGATCCCCGATGTTCAGGAACAATGAATGCTGTTAAGTCAGCACACGCAGCGTTAATGTTACTAAACTGTGGCTGCCACGTCTGCAAGATCCTGCACTGCCATGTATGATTCGAATTAGATCGTTAATCGAACCCTACAACATATGAGCACCAACTCGTATTCCCAATGCCTCCACCTTTCCACCTCCAGATCTACAACTCCAACCTTCATCACCACTCGCAACTTGACCCTCATGATACTTTCCCCTACTCCTTCTCAGTTTCTCTTCTCATCCTTCCCATTGCTTCTTATCCTTCATCATCATTGTGCTTCTCGTTCTCCTCTACCCCTCCCTCTCCCTCCTCCCCACCAATGTCACTGCCCTCTCCCATTCTCTACCATCCTCCCTGACCCTTCACTCGCGAATCCGTTCTGAAAACTTTCGTCATAGACGAACCCGATTGCAAGGCAACCGCCCTGCCCCTCATCCTGCCTTATCCACCTCCTCCGCCTCTTCCTGCTCATCCTTATGCATAGCTGTTTTCCTCTCCCCCACTCCCACATCCCCTCCTCAATGCTCCCTGACGCGCCGCCACCTGATGCGGAAAGTGCCGTCACCCACGTCCTTCTCCACCGTGGCCCTGCACCAAGTCCCGTCCCGGAAACGCGCCTGCACCTGGCACGGGAGTCTTGTCCCCAGCTCAGTCAGGCCTCCTCCTCCTCATCCTCCTTCTCCTCCTCGTTGTCGTGGTCGTCCTCGCATCCACCTCCTCGTTTCCATTATCTTCCTCCTGCTGCCCCTTCTCGAGGCCTCCTTCTCCTCTACTTCCTTCGCAACAGCAATTCTTCAAGTTGGGGGAACCCATGATCAGAAACGAAAAGAACAGCAGGAACATGAAGGAGTGTTCTCGCCCTCACCCTCGCAGGAACAGCGAGCATATTTACGAGGCTGTGAGGCAGAGGATGGGGCAGGTGATTGCGTGAGTGCACCTTCCCCCCTATCCTCTCCCTCATACTCGTGCTCTCGCCCCAGTCCGCCACCCCCTCCTCATCCTGCTCCTCCCGACTAGCACAGTCTAAACCACTGCAGGCCCATCGGTTTAGTGTGCTGCTTGGTCATCAAAACGGTTTGTGCAATTAGCGCCAGATTGTGCCCGTACCAGCCGCTTGACCGTAGATGTGCATTCCGCCAATGCTGCAGCTTCCGTAGAGAAAGAACACATCGGAGGATCGAGGGAAGAACCAACCGTGGCCCAAATAGAGCGTTCAGAACTGTCACTCTGCCAACGCCGCGCCTGGATAATCCATCTGGTGGCCGGAGACACGCGCCTCTCCTGGTGACCGCATCAGAATGGCATGCAATACGATCCTCGCCGAAACGTGTCGCGGAAACACCGACTGGTGTCCACGATTGTGTTGCATCCATTGTGCAATCCGCTCCCCCCGCCACCGCCAT
This sequence comes from Prorocentrum cordatum, assembly GCA_963575745.1. NCBI lineage: Eukaryota > Dinophyceae > Prorocentrales > Prorocentraceae > Prorocentrum > Prorocentrum cordatum. Next base: position 92,238 of record CAUYUJ010016094.1, on the reverse strand, counting down.
CACTACCAAAGGAGCACACGTTACTCGTTACGGCAACGTCTGCATCATGGTCGGGCGCCCCGCTATCACCTTACATTGCCTGTTGACCAGGATGAAAGGGGCGCATCTTGTCTGGCGGGTGCGGGCCCACCATCCATACCAACAGCACATGCAGCATGCACGTTGCGCAACATCTTGGACCATGCTTGGGCGCCCCGCGATCATGTCGCATCGTTATGCGACGTGGGAAGTTGCCATCTAGGTGAGGGGTGCACTGGCATGCGCGGCCCACTTCGCGGGCATCGCGTACATGGCTGACGTCTGCACTGGTTCCCGATACTTGTCGATGGCGGCCCCTGGCGATGCTGAGGCTCGGGTGCCAACTTATGTGCTCGGACGGCGGGTGGGAGTCAGCGCGACGGCTTGCGGCTTGTGGATAGCTTGAACCCTCTTCCTGCAGACACCACTGGGTCTGGACAGAGGGGGGGCGGTTATAGCGTCCAAGATGGCCCAAGATGGCCCCCATATGGCCCAAGAGATTTCAAGATGGTCTTCAAGATTGCTCAATCGATGCGAAGGTGGCTCAAGATAGCATCAAGAGGCCCCAAGACTTCTCCAAGGCGGCACCGAGTAGCCACGGAGCCCCCAAGAGACCTACACTCTTCCTAAACAGAAAGGCAACGACTGATTGCTGCATTCCCGCCTGCTCGCTTTCCGCTGTGCCCCCGAAGCCTCAAGATGGCTCCAATATGCCCCAAGCGAGCGCCAAGAAAGACCCAGTAAGGCCCCAATACGGCCGCAAGACCGCTAAAGAACACCCAACATGTGTCCCAGGAGGTGCCCAGAATACAATACGTAGGTCTGGCTCAAGAGTGCCAGCCATAATGCGTACCGCCCCCGTCGCTCAAACCCAACATCGAAACAACACCTTAGCTGTTTGATGGGTTGTAGCATCCCAGGGGCATCATTGACTCGTAGGCGGCGTCAATCAGCTCAATGTGGCCTCCAACCTGGACCAAGATGGTCCAGGATGGTTCAATCGGTTTTCCAACATGCCTCCCAAACGCCCTGAGAAAACCTCAGTACGGTTCCCGCTGCGCACGGGGGCTCCCAGAGACGCCCCAGAGGGGTCAAAATCCTTCCAGCAGCTTTAGGAACATACGTCGTGTGTGCCGTATTGCCCTTTCGTGTCCGAGGCGCCTTCGAGGCCGCACGATGGAGGAGGAGGAAGAGGAGGAGGAGGAGGAGGAGGAGGAAAGGAGGAGGAGGAGGAGGACAAGGAAGAGGAAAGGGAAGAAGGGAGATGAGGATCAGGCAAACCTCCCCCTTGACCCCACGATCGTGTCAGCGCCGGAGGCGCATCGTTTCACCACTCGAGGAAACAGAAGGAGAACGAGCAGTGGGGATGGAGTATGGACTGAAGGAGGAGGACAAAGGAGGAAGTAAGAACAAGATGGATAAGAGGAGGCAAACGAGGTGGACCCTCTCTCTCCTGACCCCACGATCGTGTCTGCGCCGGAGGCGCATCGTTTGACCACTCGAGGAAACAGAAGGAGAAGGAGAAGTGGGGATGGAGTATGGACTGAGGGAGGAGGACAAAGGAGGAAGGAAGAACAAGATGGATAAGAGGAGGCAAACGAGGTGGACCCTCTCTCTCCTGACCCCACGGTCGTGGCTGCGCCGGCATCGAATCGTCTCACCCATTGGGGAGAAGGACAGGATTGAGGAGGAGAACGAAGAAAGGAGTGAAAGGAGGAGCAGGAAAAAGCAAACCTTAAGTCGGGCGTGTCCCCCTACAGGGGGATGTTAGGCGAACCAAGAAATACTCAAAAAATACACCCCAAATATTCGAAAATTGTATTAAAACAAATCGTCTCCAGACTATTTTTTGACTATTTATGAATATCCCTCCTGTAAAGGGACGGGCACGATTTAAAGCAAACCCTCTCTCTCCTGACCCCCAGGTCGCGTGGTCCGACCGATTCTCCTACTCCCTCTCCCTCCGGCCTCCCCCCCAAGGGCCCATCCCTTCCTCTCCCGCTCGCTGCAACTCTATCCTCCACGCACCCTCGTCCACCACCTCCTACTCCTCCTGTTCTTCCTCCTCCTGCTCTTTATCCTCTTCCTCCTCCTCCTGCTCTTCCTCCTCCTTCTCCGCCTCCTCCTCCTCCTCCTCCCCACCTCTTGTCCTCCTCTTCCTCCTCCTCCTCCTCTTCCTGCTCCTCCTCCTCCTCCTCCTGGTCCTCTTCGTCCTATTCGCATGCCTCCCCCTGTAACTGGTCATTCCCATCTTCCATGTTCCGAGAATGTCTCCTGCTCCTCCTGCGCACCCTCCAGCGTGTGGTTTGCGCTACGAGCATGGTGTTACCATATGCTTGTGTATTGTGGATAGGCCCCTCGATGATCGCATATAGTGTATGAGAAAAGATGGATACGTCTCGTGCGTTTCTGTTTTCTGAACTGTGCGCCACATCGCCTAGCGCCAGCAAAAGGGACTCGAGTGCTCAATAGTCTGAGCATCAGCCGAATTAACTGTTACAGAAATAGCAAGGCTTCGTAGACGCACGTATGTCATGTACTACAACATGACATTCATAAAACACTAGCCTGTCGTCCTTCAGACGACCTGCTGCGCTGCACAGAATTACTTTAGGCGGAACAGGCTCAGCCAGCCAGGCCGGTGCTCGCCTTGCTGTGTGGGTCCGTCTTTGGGCACGACGGCCTCGACGAGGACGATGACGACGACGACGACGACGACGACGGTCCTGGCGCTTGCTTCTCGGTCGAGGGTCTTCTGGAAGACGGCGGGAGGGCGGATGTGGGCTTCTCGTCTTCCCCTGAGGACGCCGCTGTAGACGTCTCTGTGGACGCCCACCGCACCATCACGTCGTCCTCCCCTGTGGACGTCCCTCCGTCGTCATCGCTGCTCCAAGGAGCGTGGATAGGGTCTGTGAGCTCGCGCTGCGTGTACGCCCGCGACCCATCGTCGTCGGAATGGAACTTAGACCTCTCCTTGGGCAGCGAGATGACGTCCTGGAACGGGAGCATTTCGTAGCTGAAGCCCACCCGGAAGCGGTAGCAGCAATACATCAGGTACAAGGCAGCGGGGGCGGTGATGATGACGACAGAGGAAGAACAAGTTGCATAAACATACACTTTGTGAGGTCCGCGCGGCGTTCGTGGATCTGCGCGTGACCCCTTGCCCCTGGCGCGCTGAGAGCGCCAGGGGCGGCGCCGGAGGCGCCGCCAGGGGGGGGCACGCAACGATCTAAGAAATCCGCGCGGAGGTCCGAAAATTCATCTTTATGAAACTGTCTCTTCTTCGAGACGGGGCCGTTGCTCTTGGCGTGACGCGCCATAATGCCGATCAAGAGGACAACGTATATCATGACCCCAAACTGCACGTGCCGGAGCCCGTTGACGAAGAACAGCCCCCCGCTATCGGGCTTCCTGGTCTCGGCGAAGACGAGCATGTACCCGTAACAGACGCGGCAGAGCAAGAAATTGACGAAGGTCAGGCCCGTGATCGCTGGCGAGAGCGTTGAAAAGATGATGCCGATAATAGAGGAACCAAAAAACTGAATAAGCATAAACTTTCTGCGCTCCTGGCGGACCTCTTGGATCGGCGCTGGGCCTGCCAGGGCGGCGCCTCCGGCGCCGCCCCTGGCGCGCTCCACGTCCCAGGGAGGGGGGCACAACCCCGATCCAAGAGATCAGTGCGGAGCGCCGAAAATCGATGCGTTTGCTGTTATTTCTTCCTCGAGATGAGCACAGTGGCGCTCCAGCGCGCCATCCGCGAGCCGATGCCGTAGTAGTCCTGGTCCTCTGGCTCTGCCATCTCCACGGCGCGCCTCTTGCCCAGCAGCGCGCGGAAGCCGAAATACTTGAAGAGCTGCAGGTACCGGGTCATGACGATGCCGTGGGTGGCCCACTGCATGACGATGAAGTTGAGGTAGAAGTGCGTGGCCCCCGGCAGGTGATCGGCCAGCAGCCCAAACGTGTCCATTGGCTGGTCCACTATCTCCCTGATTTTGCCCAGCAGCGAGCCGCCCACTGCCGTGACCAGGATCGAGAATATCCGCCACCGTGCCCTAAGGCACGACTTGGATGGCTCTCTGGTCCCTTCGAGTTCTCTCTGCGGAGTGAAATATACTCTGTAAGGAGCCCCCAGCCAGAAGTTCCTGCACATTGTCTTGCTCCTGTTAGCGGAGCGCCGCTCTGCAAATCGGCCTTTCATTGCTCCCATGAGCGGAGCGCTTGACAGGCTCCTACAGGTGGAGCGCAGCTTGGCGACTTGGCGTTAACCGAAAGGCCTCCCCAAGAGATTCCCAAAGGCATCCAGGAGACATCTGCGGCCTCTGACCTACAACCAAGGCGCGCTGGCGCTGGCGTGCTCATTATTCTACTGTTTGAAACCTTGCTTATTGGTTCTCAGCGGCCGTCGGCCTGACCCGCCACTGCCCGAATCTGCACAAAGCACGCCTCCAAGACGGCCAGCATGGCCCAGGATGGCCCAAGATTGCCTGCAAGATGCCCACGCTGGTATGCAAGACGACCCAGATGCCACCAAGACGGCCCACGATGACTTCAAGAACTCCAGACGGCCCAAGTGGCCCCAAAGACGCCCAAACGGGTTCGTAAGGGGACCTCCAGGATGCCCAAATCCTTGAGTTTCTGATACCCTGAATTCCTGATTTCCTGACCTCCTGAATCAATGATTCCCTGATTTCGTGATAGTCCGGGATTCCGAGAGCCGCAGACAGCACTAGAGTCCCCCAACAGCCAAAAGATGGGACAGGAGGGCCCCAAGACGGCCAGACGCCTCCAAGACGGCCCAACAGACCTCCAAGACGGCCATGAGTCGCCCCAAGAGGGCCCCAAGACGGCCCAGTGAAGCCTTAAAAGGGCCTCCCAACGACAAGAGGCTCCTTAGAGGTCCCCAGGGGGGCCCAAGAGTCCCCAGGAGGCCCTCAAGAAGTCCCTCAGAGACCCCCAGAATTCCCCCAGGAGGCCCCAGAAGGAACCCAAGAGGCATCATTGTCCTCCTCGCCCTCCTCCCTCTCCTTCTCCTCTCTGACTTCCTCCCCCAGGTATTCCCCCCCAAGGGGTTCCACAACGACTGGGGGAACACATAGTCCAATAGCTTGGCCAGGCTGTGGCCCAACGTGTTGCCGCATGGGCGCTTCCAACAGGCAGGTGGCGGTGGTGGTTTGCCGTAGGCGTCTTCGATGAGCTGGAACCAGAAGTAGACGATCTGAAGTCGTTGCTGCGCCCACGCGTGCGCACCCAACAGGAAGCACCTTGGCGGCGCGCCCGGGGGGGGGGGTGAGAAGGGGCGGGCCTTCTCAGAATGCCGCGAATGCCCCGTGCCTTCTGAGGAGCTTTTTGAGCCTCCCCCAGAGACGCAGAGAAAACCTCTCAGAAGGCCAGAGGGCTTCTGAGAAGTCCCGCCGCCTACTGGCCATCGCTCGGACGTCCATTCCATGTGTTTTTTCGGTTTCGTGCGTGTTTTTCTTCGCCAAATGATCAAGGATGCTCCCCGATGGTCCTCGCCGAAAGAAAAATACACACGTCCGAGCGATGCCAAGCCTACAATGGGGGCGAGTGCCAAGAAACCAGTTGGATTTTGCCAGGGTGCCCTGGGTTTCTTGGACTTCGAGGGGTCCCCAACAAGACCTAGATGATGTTCGGTCGACAAATTTGGAATTTCATTGAACAAAGCGCGGATTTCAGGGTTGGGTTTCTTGCGGAGGTTTCTTGTGGCCGAGCCCCCGCTGTACTGAGGAGGCCTCCTCCCCCTCATGGTGGGGGAGACGCGTCCTCAGGGAGGCGGGTCCCGGACCCGGGGGCCTTCCCCCAGGACCAGTCCGAAGTCGGGCCTGCCCCCCTACAAAAGAAGCTTTGGCGGAAACAAAATACCCCAAGCATGCCCCAAAGATGCCCAAACATACTCAAAAAATAGTCCCCAGACTAATGTTTGATTACTTTTGAATATTCCTCCTGTAGAGGAGCGGGCCCGACTTAAGCCTTCCCCCAAGACCAGTTCCTCCTCCCGGGGCCCGTAGAGAGCCCCGAAGACCAGGAGACGCGAAAGGCCTCAGGGCTTATGCTGTCCCCATCGCACTTACGGACCACACCCCAGAAATGATTTCGAGCACCTGGAGAAGTGTGGAAAGAGTATCGAAACAGTGTCGAAACAGTCTCGGACGAGTGTCTCCCAGGGCCCGACACGTGAAAGCCTCAGAGTTTCGGTACCTGTTTCTGGCACTCAAAATTATTTCTGGTGTTCAAGGCTAAAGTAGGTTGGAACATCATAACTCAAGACCCGTTTTCCTCGGGGCCCATTTCCCCCATGGCGATTCTCACTCCCCCCCTCGCTCGCCGCCGAGCACCGGTAGATGATCATCATCAGCACGGTCGGCAGACACGCTGTGAACAGCGTCAGGGCAAGGGAGGACAGCACGCCCTCCATCAGGGACAGCATGAGCGGGTAGTGCGATATGTACTCGCTGGTGGCGGGCATCGTTCTCTCGAGCTGCCGCAGATTGGTGAAACCCGACACGAAGGTGACGATCGGCACGAAGCCGATGAAGATCAGAAAGATCGCACAGTGGCCCATGACCGCGAGCAGGGCTTTCCTCTGCGGGGTGTACGTGAGGTCGTTGTAGATAACGTCTTGGGGATCGGGCGGGATGGACATGAAGAATTCTTCCTGGTCAGCGGTGCACCTCATGTTTAGAGCGATCATGGCGTCCCGCTTGGTCTTGAAGGTGACGAAGCCGCAATTGGTGTTGACGGCCCGCGCGTGGCTGGATAAGCACTTCACGGTTTTGCCGTCGCGGATGGTCTTGAGCAACGGCTCGGCCGAATCCTCCACGATGCGCTTCCGCTCCGCCAGCACGTGCTTCTCCACAACCTGGACCCTGCCAGCATAGTGGTTCACCCTCTCCTCCATGTCCAGGTCCGCCCTGAGCCTGTCGCCCTCGGGCTCGCTCGCGAGGCGCTTCCTGTCCAGCTGCTGTGCCCGTGCGTACTGCACCTGTTCCCAGAACTGGGAATTGATCTGCAGCTGCTCCATCAAATACTGCAACCGCTCCGTGTGCTTGACGATGTAGGCCGACTCCACGGAATCTCCAGGAAATAGCCTACTGAAGTAAGCCTTGAGCTCTGCGTCGGAGCAGCTGCCCTCGGGGACCGATTCCACCAGTAGGGTAGAAGACCTCGGCGGCTCCAATTCCTTCAACCATCGGAATCGCCTCTCCAAGAAACTGCGCATCGTCCGGAATATCAGCGCCTGCGTTACCGCAACGACGTACCACACGATGCCAGAGTAGGCCCAGAAGAGCCAGTGACCGTCCTCGAGATTGTTCATGTCGACCATGCTCAAGATGTCATTCTCCACCCCAGCCTGGCCCCGACCGCAGAACCAGTACAGCGGGCAGAGAATGAAAAGCTGCGGCGCCCCGACGAGCGCCAGCACCTTCATGCTGAACGCCAGGAACTCAATCATCATGGCACTGTCTAGGCCGCTGGTGCGCTCGGCCTGGTCAATCGTCACAGACCAACCAGCAGTCACCCAGCCGAGCAAGCTGAGGGACGGCTTGAAAGGCGCAGTGCCGTAGCCATCCTCCGAGGGGTCCCGCACGTTGTTGGCATAGACCTCTGGGTACTGCAAGCGGAGCCCGCTGAACGCCATCAGACAACCGAGCAACACCGCACAGTTTGTGATCAGAGCGCTCTTGAACACTGGCAGGTCGCCTTTATCATTGAGCTTCAGCCCTACGCTCTTCAACTTGTCAACCTCCGTATCGTTGCTGCCCCTGCGGAACGGCAGCGTGTCCGGATCGCCCATGAGGCCGCTCATCGTCCTCCCCCAAATGCTCTTGTTCTCAGCGCGCACATCCGAATATGCCTGTGCGTCGGCTTCCACCGACCCGAGAATCTCTGTCAGGTTGACTAGGCCCCAGCCGCCTGCACTGTCGCTGCGATTCTGCAGCTCAGCGTCGGTGCCACCCTCGGAGGTGTCCGCCAGCGCGGCGCCTCCGCCGACGGTGCTCGCCCCCGCCTCCTGCTGCAGCAGCGCGGCTCTCCCACCCTCGTGGTGGTCTGGAGGATATGCCGCGATGTCCAAACAAGAAACGAACACATCGACATAGACCTTCGGGGCTCCGCGCGGATTTCTTGGATCGGCGCTGGACCCCGCTCCTCGGCGCGCGGAGCGCGCCGTAGGCGGCGCCCAAGGTGCCACCAAGAAATTCCCGCGGCGATGCGAGGAACATCCGCCCGGAACCCCAACAATCTATGGCTGTGCCGGTTTTCCTTCTTCGAGATGTCGCCCGGGCCGGCAGTGCTGTTGAGAAGCGGCCGGCGGAGCTCGTCGCCAGAGTCCCCAGCGGACACGGTCAAGACGATCTGAACCAGGCACCCCTCGTCCAAGCCATGCAGGGGTGCTGGTGTCGGCGTGGCAGCGGCTGCGAGCCAGCATGTCCCGCAGGCCAGGGCCGCCGCCGTCGACAAGAGGCGCACTGCCATCGCCGCCTCAGATCAATACAAACATGAATCGCTTCAGTATCTGAGCGGCGGTCACCTACTTCAGTGGACCGCGCTTGAGTCAATCAGAACTTTCTGCGCGCAAAAATATGTTCGGTGAACTGGTAGCCTGCACGTCCAACCCGCGAAGCTGAATTTGCTTATGACTTCAGGCCACCCAGGTCCAGGCAACATGATAAACACGTCTGCGCCTTCAGCGTGTTTGCCAGCAGTGGCATGGACTGCTCAGTATCTGCTTTGCTTATATGGGAAATATGGATAGTTGACTGTATTTCAGCATGCTGTGTTTAGGAACTCGTGGATTGTGTAACGTATGCGTATGCGCGTTTCCTCGCGAAAGATCCTGATGTGCAGAAACGTACGTGTCCCTCTGGAAACCCACCGAACTATGAGCGACTACGTAAGCCTGTTCAAAACTATCTGACAATCCAGGGGGGCGGCCAGGCCGACGCACCTTTCACAAGCACCAGAGGTCCGATCGCTCCGCAGCCAAACGTAAGGTGGAGGATGCATGCCTGATCCCTGACGCTGCCCCTGCTGTTGTTCCTCCAATTGTTTTTCCTCGTCAATCTCCTCTTCCTGCTCCCTCATCCTCATCCGTCCCCCACCTCCCTCCCTCCCTCCAATCGGCATGCTGGAACAAGCGCTGCCGCCGGCCCCGCCGCGCGCGCCCCCCATCCGACGCGGGCAGCGCGCCCGCACTGACACGCCCGCCTGCGGCCCTGGCTGCAGGTGGAGGCTGAGGAAGGGCAGCGATGGCCCGTCCCTCCGGAGCCCGCGCTGCCGCCGAAGCGGCCAGCGGCGCTCTCCCGGCGGCGCAAGCAACCAGTGGCCTTGCGGCGTGCCGCTCCCGTGTTGGAGTGCGCATGCTGCGCGCCGCTGAAGGACTGCCCCGGGCCGCCATCGTGGAGCTCGGCGCAAACACAACCGCCCCAGCAGGCCCCCGGCTGCGACGCAGCCCCCGGAAGCGTCGGCGGCCGCGCGGGCGGGCGGGGCGTGGTGCCAGGCCCTCGCCCGACGCACCGGCTCTCCACGACGACGACGACAGCCTGATCGACGAGGCCGTCGAGCGGGGTTACCTCCGGCACGCGGCGTGCCGGCTCGACGACGCGACATGGGAGATGATGTTCGCGCTGGAGAGGAGCGGCAGTGGCGGCGCCGCCTGCCCTGTGCGCCATCGACGACGAGGGTAAGCCCGTCGTGAAGTTCGTTGAGGCCTGACCGGTTGTCCGGTCTGCTCCGTCGATCCTCGTTCCTCCTCTTCAGGCGGGTCCTCCGCTTGGCCCAAGAGGCTGAGCAATAGGTAGCAGTGGCAGCAGCCCGATGGGCAGATGTTGAGTTCGCTTCGCATCCCTCCCTCATCCTCTCGACCTCCTGCTCTTCCCTGTGGCCGCTTCCGGGCCATCCGCGGAAACTGCAGCAACTTCACTTTCGGGGAGGGGGGAGAAGAGAAGAGAA
>CAUYUJ010016094.1:0-67151 GCA_963575745.1 Prorocentrum cordatum | reverse complement strand
CACCCCCCCCCCCCCCCCCCCCCCCCCCCTACTCACCGCCAGCAAACGACTCCCGGTCCCCACCACCGTCCGCATCACATCCCCCACTGGTGTTCCCAGCACCACTGTCCTCACCACCGGTGTCCCCACTGGTTCCGCCACCGCCCCTACTGTCCCCACCAGTGGCCCCACCACTGTCGCACTGTCCCCGCTGTCCCCAGAACTGTTCCCACCACGGTTCCACTCTCCCCACTGTCTCCACGGCCCCAACCACTGCCCGACTATCCCCACTGTCCCCACTGTCCCACTGACTCCTCCGCTGTCCCACTGAGCTGTCCCACTGTTCCCACCACTGTCCCCACTGTCCCCACCACTGTCCCCACTGTACCTCCGTCCCATTGTCCCACCGCCGTCCTCGCCACCGCCTTCACCACTGTCCCCACCACCATTGTACCGTCCACTGTCCCACTGTTTCCACCTCATTCCCATTGTCCCCACACCACTGTCCCCACCACCACCGTCACCACCACTGTCCACTGTCCCCCCCTGTTCCCACCATTGTCCCCACCACTGTCCCCACCACTACCGTCCCCACCACTGTCCCACTGTCCCACTGTCCCCACCACTGTCCCGCTATCCCCTCACCACTGTCCCCACCAACACCGTCCCCACCACTGTCCGCACCCCCACTCGGTTTTCGAGGGGGGGGGGGGGTTCGAACCGGTAGTGACCCCCCCGTTTTTCCGGATCCGGAGGGGGGGGGGGGGGGGGAGGGGTTCGAACCGGTAGTGACCCCTCCCCCTTTTCATGATGAGCTGGGGGGGGGGGGGAGGGGTTCGAACCGGTAGTGACCCCCCCCCGGTTTTCCGGAGGGGGGGGGGGGGAGGGGTTCGAACCGGTAGTGACCCCCCCCGGTTTTCCGCCAGCAGCGGTAGAACACGCTCTTTCGAATGTTACTATCACTACCACTACTACTACTACCACTACTACTACTACTACTACTACTACGACTACTACGACTACTACCACTACTACTACTACCACTACTACTACTACTACTACTACTACGACTACTACGACTACTACGACTACTACTACTACTACTACTACTACTACTACTATACCTACTACTACTTATAAATCTACTTTTACTATTATGACTACTTTAACTACTTAACTTATTTCTCCGACCACGGCTCTTGATAATGCTATCACGACTACCCATACTACCTACTACTACTACTACTACTACTACTACTACGACCACGACTACTACTACTACTACTACTAACTACTACTACTACGACTATTACTACTACTACTACTAACTACTACTACTACTGACTACTACTACGACTATACTAACTACTACTACTACTACTACTACTACTAATACTACTCCTACTACTACTACTACTACTATTACTTACTTCTACTACTACATACTACTCCTACTCCTCCTACTACTACTAACTAACTACTACTACTACTACGACTACTACTACTACTACTACTAATTACGACTACTCTACTACGACTACCTACTACTACTACTACTACTACTACAACCTACTAACTACTACCACTACTACTACTACTACTACTACTACTAGGACTACTACGACTACTACGACTACTACTACTACTACTACTACTACTACTACTACTACTAAAAACTACTACTACGACTTTGTATACTACTACTACTACTACTACAACAACTACTACTTCTACTACTACTACTACTACTACTACTACTATTACTATTACTGCTACTACTACTGCTACTACTACTACTTGTACTACTCCTGCTACTGCTTCTCCTACTGCTACTGCGTTTGCTACTGATACTGCTACTGTTGCTACCACTTCAACACAATAACAACTATAGCAGCAATACTTAGTTTAAGACTGTTCGCTCTGTTCTGCTCTTGTGTCAGTCAACATATATGTCCCGAACCCTCGACATTCGCCATCTTCGTCTTCGATCGTGCCCCCTGGGAAATATACGTTCCTTGCCTGCCACTCGTAGTTGGCGCAGCCCCGAAATTAGGGAAGGAAGGAAGGAGAGAGGGGAGGGAGAAGGATGACGCACGATAGAGAGAGAGAGAGAGATATTAGGAAGGTAGGGTTAGGGGTAAGAGAACAAAACCAAGCGGGCGGGGCGGGCTGGCGAATCCTAACGGGCGGGTCGGGTGGGCGTGCCCACACGGCCTGGTCGAGCGGGCGGGTCGCTGAAGCGTCAGTCCACGTGAATCGCGAGGATGTCTCGAGCGGCATCGCGATTCCAAAGTTCGCCAGCCCCCTTTGTGGGGCCACCTGGCTGTAGTCCGAAGTGTGCTGCTCCCTGCACAAACTGCAGTTTCAAGTCTGCAATGTTCCAGACCTGCTTTCTGCTTCCTATTGAAAATAATCAAAATCCCCGCGAGGGAGGGAAGCCCCAAACGACCCAATTACCACGCCGGGATCGGATCGCGTTCTCTGAATTCATGTGGGAGCGTGGGGCACGGAAAAAAAACGTGAGACTCGCGCCCCCGAGGCCATAATCCCTTATTGCTAACACAGACATCGCGTTCTGGAGGCCATAAGCCCTCGTAAATCATACAATTCCTGCGTCCCCGAGGCAACCTGCCCATGTATTTCTTTGTATGATCCAGCTAGGCCGAAAACATGTGCAGACGAATAAATTCAAAAACGTGCATACAAGGGCTAGCAGACGCCAGCCCTGAGCGAGTGCCACTTCGTCAAGCGACACCTTTGCGCGCAGCCTTTTCGTAGGCCGGATGGTCCCCCATGTAATCTCAACAATATTCGCGTCCCCGAGGCAACAAACCATTGTACATTATGTAATGTTCGCGTCCCCGAGGACACACGCCCTCGCAAATTACGCCGTAGTCGCACTGCCGAGGCCTGGAGTGCTCAAAGGCGCCCGAAGATGGTTCCAAGACGGCCCCGAGAGGGCCCCGAGAGGCCCCGAGAGCAATGCAAGAGGCCTCCCGAGCGAGCCCCAAGAGGCCAAAATGGCAGGCCTTTGCGATAGTGTTTGAAACATCCTGGCATTCTTACATTTTCTGCGTTCCGGAACTCCAAGACGGCTCATGAAGCTCCTAAGACCACCCCAACACAGCCCCAGAGGCCTCCAAGAGGGACTCAAGACGGCCCAAGAGGGCCCCAAGACGGCCCCAAGAGGGGACCAAGCAGGGGACCACGAACCGAACATGTTATATTGTACTGGCCTCCGGCCAGTGCCGCAGATCCGGGGCGCTCCTGATGCTATTGTTGTTGAAATGGACGGTGATGACGACAACGGACGACCAACGGTCGACGAGCGGGATAATTACGACGACGACCGACGAAGGAATTAATGACGACGAACCGCCGACGACGACGACGACGACGACGACGACGACGACGACGACGACGACGACGACTGACGGCGAACGGCTGCCGACGGCCGACGACCGACGACTGGTGACGGCGACGGGTGGAAGGTTCTTCGTTCATCGCTTTCGCTTCCGAGCAATACCAAGTCAGGCCGTGCACTTCTGGCCTGGCAGCACGCGAGTGAGCGCCTCTTGGGGCCTCTTGGGGCTTCTTGGGAGCCTTTGGGGCCTCTTGGGGGCCTCTCGGGGTCCTCTTGGGGGCCTCTTGGGGACCTCTTGGGGGCCTCTGGGGGCCCCTTGGGGGCGCCTCGGGGGCATCTTGGGGGCTCTTGGGGTCATCTTGGGGTGGAGGACTAGAAGGGTCCGTTCGGGTTCACCCTCTTGAGGCCATCTTGGGGGCCTCTCGGGGTCGTCTTGGGGGGCCTCCAGGGCTATATTGGGACCCTCTTGGACCGTCTTGGCTCCTCTTGGGGGCCTCTTGGCCTGTCTTAGGGTGATATTGGGGGCCTCTTGGAGCGTCTTCGGCGCTTCTAACATGGAAAAGGTGATAATGTTAAAATGCTTAAGATCGATTAGCAACTATATTATTGTACCTTCTTGGGGCCCTCTTGGGGGTCCTCTTGGGATCTCCTTGAGGCGTCTTGGAGGCCTCTTGGGCCGTCTTCAGGCCATCTTGGGCGTCCAGGAGCGCTCTTGGGCCGTTTCGGGCGCCTCCTGGACCGTCTTGGTGGCCTCCTGTGCCCCTTTTGGCCCGTCTTGGGGCGGTTTGGGATTCCCGGGGGGGAGGGTGAAAGAAAAGGGTGGACCCGATGACCCCCCCCCCCCTACCCCGGCAGAGCCACCCCGGGCCCCCCCCAGCAGAGCTGAAACTCAGGTTGTAGCTTTCTTAAAATCACACGCTGGATCGGCGGATTTGGGACCCGAGAAACCCCCAGGAGGCCCCAAGAGGCCCCAGGAGACCCCAAGAGGCGCCCAAGACGCGCCCAAGAGGCCTCCAAAAGGCCCAAACGATACCCCACGAGGCCCCCAAGAGGCCCTCAAGAGGCGCCCAAACCGCCTCCGAGGGGCCCCCCAAAGGCTCCCCACGACACCCCAACACATATACAAGAGGCCTCAGACCCACAACCAAGGCAAGGTGGCGGGATGGGCCGAAGGCCATTAGGATAACGCCAACATCTCAATACGCGCTGCTAATTCCTATCCGCCCCCGCATGATGTTCCCAGATGCGCAAAGGCAGTACCGAGACGCACCGACGCGACTCTGACATATCCCATTATGATAGAGAGGGGTCGGCGACAGGGGGCGAAGCCCTTACGGACAAATCGCTAGGATGTCCATGGCGAGAGCGTGATTCCTGAGTGTCGAGAGCGCGGCGTCTGAATTAACAGCGACAGGATCGCAAGCGGGAGCGCGACGATTCCTGCATGCATTGTGAAGAAGTCCCGTGCGATTGAGCACTTGCGCCTATATTGTAAGCAAATAAGAGGCGGGAGCCGCCGACTCTTACTACTACACAGTGATAATTGTCGGACACCCTATATCCGCTGTGGCGTTCTCACCTCGGCCCAGCTGCAGTTCCTCTGAAATGCAGGCCCCACAACCAAAACGACGCTCCCGTGCTACGTTTCCCCGCAACTTACTCCGAATGGCCCCGGCCAGAGGGCCCCGAGGCTGGCTGGGGGCCCTGGGGCAGGCCTGCAGCCGCGGGCACGGGCCCTTTTGGCACGTCGGCACCGGGTGCGAGGAGATCTGTCGCCCACGCACGCCAGACGAGCCCCCGAAACGACCCCCTGGCCATCGCTTGGACGTCCATTTCCTGTGCTTTTTGCTCGGTCACGTGCGTGGTTCTCTCGCAGGATGATCCAGGGTGCTCCTTGAGAATCCCCGCCGGAAAAAAAGTGCACACGTCCGAGCGATACCCAGCCCCCGCCCCTGTCGGGTCGGGCGAAAGGGGGGGATAGCAAAGGGGGGGTTTGAGAATCAGCTCGCGTAGCTGACTTTCCCGGCGCCTCCCGGCGCCGGAGGCGGCCATGTATCGAGGAATGGGCCCCTCGGTGGGGCCGAACCCAGCTGCATGCAGCAGATTTCGTAACCCCCCCTTTCCCAAACCCCCCCTTTCGCCCGACCCGACCCTGCACGCGGCCCCGGGAGTCGGCGAGAGGCCCCGCCGGGTGGCCGAGGGGGCTCGAGCGCCAGGAAGCCCGCTCGGGGCAAGCAGCCCGCCTGTGGTGTCCGCCGCGGCAGACGGCGGCAGGGGAGAGGGGGCGAGGCCCACGGGGAGAGGCCCCAGGCCCAGGACAGGCAGCAGCAGCAGGTGAGGACCAAAGAGGAGCAGCTGCAGCACGAGGAGCAACGCGCCCCGTTTGTTCCAGGACTCGTGGCATCAGACATGGCGTCCGCACTGCGCGCCAACCCCAGACTCTGCACCAGGTTCTTGGCCACCGCCTCTACCAGCGGGGGGCACATCGCGTTACCAAACTGGTGGTAAGCGCGGTTGGGGCAGTTGGGGTTTCCCACCACGTGGTCCTCGCCGAATCCCATCAACCGGGCGCACTCGCGACGCGTGAAAAACCGAGGGCGGTCCAGGCCCGCGTCGGCGGCGCTCACCAGCTGGGCGGTGGTCGCGAACGAGGACTTGTAGCTGGAAGTGAGCGTGGAGGCGACCCCCCCCAAGTCGGCGAACCGGAGCTTGGCACCGCCGCTGCGCCAGGTGGAGCTCCTCTGCACAGCGGCCCACTGGCCTTCGGACAGCTCGCAGGCACTGGCCTCCGCGCTGCCCTCCGGCTCCAGCACGTCACGCAGGCAGCCGCCACCTGGTGGCGAGGGCCAGCTGTAGCGCCCGGCTGCCTGCTCCGCCAGGTCAGCCCTGAAGCCGACGATGTAGACGCGCTCGCGGTCCTGCGGAACCCATCCGCGGGCGTTTAGCACTTTGGCCCTGACGGCGTAGCCGGCCTGCTCCAGGCAGGCCACGATCTGCTTCCAAACCTCGCCGTGTACGCACTCCGCCTCGTCCTTGCTCCAGTGCCCGCCATCGATGTACTGCAAGTTCCAGACGTTCTCCAGAAGAAAACCTGCTGGACGGCACTGGTTCAGAACACGGGGAATCTCCAAGAACAAACCTCCTCGCCCGTCTCGAAATGCAAGCCTCTGTCCACGGCGGGAGAAAGGCTGGCAAGGGAAACCGGCTATGAGGATGTCGTGTGTGGGAAAGTCGCGGGTGTCGACCGCAGTGATATCCCCATAGATGCCATGGTGACCAAAATTGAGCGCGTAAGTCTCCTGACAATCCCTGTCGACCTCGGAGGTGAACACGCAGCGACCGCCAGCAGCCTCCAGCCCTCGGCGGGAGCCGCCGATGCCCGCAAACAGGTCGACGAAGGTGAAGGCGCCAGCCTTGGCAGGCGCGCCTGGCCGGCTGGCCTGCGGACCTCGGTAGACCTGTGTGCTCGTCCCACGGCGGAGGCCAGGCATGAATCGGGTGTTGCCGGACGTGGCCCTGGTCCAGGGGTGACACCAGGGAGGCCCAGATGGCCTCCACAGCACCCCTCATAAGGCACAGCAGATGGCCCCAGAGGCCCCAGAGTGGCGGCGCGAAGCGCTGGGAGCACCCTGGGTCAGGACCAATCCGAACAACACCCGAATGAACTCGGCGGCGCCCTCGCCAAGCAGCGCTGCCACCTCTGGAGGCGCCTCCCCCGCGCGCAGCAGCGCGGCGCCCTCGAGGCTCAGGTGCAGCGCCACGCGGCCCTCGCCGTGCGGCACTGCCCCCTTCTGCTGGAGCAGGGCCGATGCCCTGCAGGCGTCGAACGCGCGGCGGACGTGCTCCACCCGGCACACCAACGCGCCGACGGGGCAGCCGTCCGCGCCGTCCGTGCCCAGCGCCGTCCTCATGCGCTTCCGCTGCATTAGAAGACCAGACGCTGGCACACGCATAAACTGTCGGAGCTCCACGCGGAATTCTTGGATCGGCGCCGGGCCCCACCTGGCGGCGCCTCGGGCGCCGCCCCTGGCGCGCTCCGCGCGCCATGGAGGGGGGTCCAGCGCGGATCCGAGAAATCCGCGTGGACCTCCAGAAGGCTAGGTAATTTATGCGCATGCGCTGCTACCTTCTTCGATGCTCGTCTGGTGCGCCGCCGCCTCCCTCGCCGTGGCCTAGGCCTCCCGGGTCCGCGCTGCCCGCCGCGGCCATGCCCCCCTGCGCGTGGACTCGCCCCAGGGGCGCACCGGGAGGCAGCGGCCCCTTGCATCAAAACGACTAACTACGGACGACGAGGGGGGAGATGGGAGGGCTTTTGCACTGAGCGCTCCACTGAGCTCACGAGGGGGGGAGGGAGGAGGGGGGGGGGGGACATGGGCCACAGCACCCATCCCCGCGCGGGCCTTCGCGCTGAAGGCCCTCGCGCGGGTGGAGGAGGCGTCTGGAAGCAGCCCCTTGCGAAGCCTGCGCAAATCGTCTTCCCCTCACCCGGGTCAGTCGGGCTCTGCAGGAGCCTGCAGGATCCGGCGCACTGGCCCGGGCCGGTGCACCCCTGGCTCCGCAGGCTCCCGCGAGATCCACAGAGCTCCGGCCGCGACCCCCGCTTGCTGTTCCCTGGAGGAGGGGGCCCGGGGGCCCCGCCGTCGTGCTCTTTCGACGCGCGGGGCTCCGGAGTTCTCGGCCCCGCCCCACGGTTCGCGCGGACTCCGCAGCGCTGCCAGGGGCCCAGAGCGGGCTTCGGGAAGCGCCACACTGGTGACAATCAGCCGTCCATTTTTTTGTTCACGGCGCGGGATGTCTGGTGTGACGGTCGCCGCATCGTGGCTGACGCCACAACGTGAAACCGCAGGCTGCCAGGCGGAATGGGCATGCCACTCGGGCAAGCCTGCTATATGCGGCGCTCATGCAGTGGGCTGTAGGCTCGAGGGCCAGGCGGGGTGTGCCCTTCACCCTCTTCACCTGCCCCTCCTCAGCATCCTCCGCCTCCTGCTCCTCCTCCTCCTCCAACTCCTCCTCTTCCTCCTCCTCCTCCTCCACCTCCTCCTCCTTCTCCTTCTCAAAGTCCTCCTCCTCCTCCTCCTCCTCCTCCTCCTCCTCCTCCTCCTCCTCCTCCTCCTCCTCCCTCCTCCTCCTCCCTCCTCCTCCTCCTCCTCCTCCTCCTCCCTCCTCCTCCTTCCCTCCTCCTCCTCTCTCCTCCTCCTCCTCATCATCATCATTATTATCCTCCCGCCGTCTCCCATTTCCGCGCTCCTTCACCCTGCCTATCGCTTCCCGTCCACTCCCTTCTCGTCCTCATCTTCCTCTCCCTCCCTCCCATTCTCCCCCCCTCCCCCCATTCACACTTTTTCCTCCTCCTCCTCATACCGTCCCCTTCCTCCCCCCCCTCCTACCCTCCCTCCTCCTGCGGCCCAACTTGCTGCTCAAACAGCCCCTGCTTCCCTCAGGACCCGCTTCCCCCCACCCACATCATTGGATACATGTTTCTTGATCGCAATCGGTGGCGACCGATCGGCACTCCAAGTCGGTCGCGACCGATCGCGACCGATCCCAGAATTGCCCGCGACCCGTCGCCACCGATTGCGACCGATTGGTCGCCACCGATACCGAAACTTGAAGCAACACCCGCAGCGAGACTAGAAAATTCCAGCGTTCAAAGATCAGGGCACGGCGAACGCCTCCCGGCGATGGCCCCCACTTCCCAAAGTTTCCAATGTTTTCTTGGGAATCGACGATCAATTGTGCCCGTGTTGTTTCCCTTCCTGAACTGAACTTGATGTCCGTTCCATGGGAGCCTGCGTGGCTTCCTGTACTGTCCAATTTGGGCCTGAATTGGACCGGATTTGGAACAAATTTGGACCTGATTTGGACCAGACTTGGACTGGATTCGTGGGGGCTAAGAGAACGAGGAGGGGGAGGGGGAACAGGAGGGGATAGGAAGAGCAGGAGGATGGGCCAAATGCGGTCCCCACGCTGTCCACTTGCAGGAAAAGCTGATTTCAATGTCGCCGCCCAAGGTTCCCATGAACAGACATCGAAACTGAAGGCCGCCGCGGTCGCCGCGGGCCGCCGGCGGCAACCGAAGGCCGCAGAAGGCCGCCGACGGTCGCCGAGGGCCGCCGGCGACGGCCCTCGGAGGGCCACCGACGGCCGCCGCCGGCCGGCGGTGTGGCCGCCGAGGGCCGCCGGGTGCCGCCGACGGCCGCCGATGGCCGACGAGGACGCGGCTCGAAGGCCCCGGGCAACAGGGCATGTGTCGACCCCTGCCCCAGACATCGTGGGGTTTTCGAATGGGGCAGAAATTTGAGCCCCAACCCTGGGATATACGATTGGGGGGCGGTCATCCTCGACAGTGGTGCGTCCGATTGGCCCCCTTGGGGTGTATCCCAGGGTTTCCCTCTGTTTCTGAGCGGCCAAACTTTTCTCGCGACTCGGGGATTGGGTTAGGAGGCAACTACTGGGAGATCCTCGCTGGAAAAATTAAAGAAGATTATTCCAATGCGTTCCTACCTAGGAGTTGGAGCATCTAGGAAAGCAACATCTACATCTACACCGACAGCTACATTAACATCTACACCTGCATCTACATCTACATCAACATCAACAGCGAGACTCACATCTACATCTACATCAACACCTACATCTACACCTACATCTACATCTACATCGACACCTACATCCACATCGACACCTACACCGACAGCTACATCTACATCTACAATTTCGCATTGGTTGTGTTGTTGCGTTGCATGCTATGCTATGCTATGATGTGTTATGCTATGATTGGCTATGATATGCTATGATGTGCTAATGCTGCGCTGCGCTATGCTCTGCTGCGCTATGCTAAGCTAAGGTAAGCTAAGCTAAGCTAAGATATGCTTCGCTATGATATGCTATGATATGGTATGCTGAGCTATGACATATTATGATATGCTATGCTGCACTGTGCTATGCTATGCTAGGCTATGCGATGGTTTGATATGCTGCGCTATGCTGTGTTATGATATGATATGCTATGCTGCGCTATGCCATGCTATGCTATGCTATGATATGAGATGGTGTGTTATGTTATGCTATGCTGCGCTGTGCTATGCTACGCAATGCTATGCTATGCTATACTTGGCTATGATATGCTATGTTAGATGTTGCTAATGCTGCGCTGCGCTATGCTGCGCTGCGTTGCGCTAATTAAGCTAAGGTAAGCTAAGCTATGCTAAGCTATGCTGAGCTAAGCTAAGCTAAGCTAGGCTAGACTAAGCTAAGCTAAGCTAAGCTGAGCTAAGCTAAGCTAAGCTAGGCTAGGCAAAGCGGGGGATCCTGGGGGAACAGCGGGGCGGATCCTGGGGGAACCGCCCAGGGCGAGGAACACTGCCCGGCCCTTTAAGCACACGGTAAGAACCCTTCTAGGCAGAGCCTAGGTAGGGAATTAAGCCCCATTGGGGGGCTGTTATGCCGGAGTGGGCCTCCGATTAAGCCAGATGAAACGGGATTGAGCGGGATTAAGCCGGATTAAGCGGGATTCAGCCGGATGCAGCAGGATGAAGCCGGACGTCGGACCAGTGCAGCATCAGAATCTGACCTCCCAGGCGCTGCCTCCCGAATTCGGGGGAACAAAAAGTCACCTGCCACCGGGGGCTGCACGGGCGGGGAGCCTCCGCAGCCCGCGGTGGGGCCGCACGGGCAGAGGCCGGCGCGGCCGAGCACGGCCGCTTCCCATGGTCGCGGCAGGCTCGCGCCGCGCCGGCGTCGGCCTCGGCCTCGGGCACCGCGTGGGCGCCGAGCTGGGCCCCCGCCCCTCGTCCATAGAGGGGAGAGAGCTATGCACACAAACTCACACACCGGCTCTGGCCAGGCCCATCCTGAGCCCAGGATCGGTGCATATGCCCTCCTGCCTTGGCCAGGAAAGCATATGCACCGATCCTGGGCCCAAGATGGGCCTGGCCAGAATCGACGCATGTGCATAGATCTCTTCGCCCGATCGTCGAGAATCGGGGAGGAAGTTCAGATGTGAGCATACTCCAAATCCCTTATTAATCGACCCCCCCTGAAAAACCGGACCCCACTCCAAATGCGACCCAATATTCCGGACCCCCCTCTTCGACGGCGCCTGAATAAGCTGGACCCCCCAAGCTTCAATCCAAAGAAAGCGCCCTAATAAACCGGATCCCCCCAGTTACCAAAAAGGCGCCGTAAGAAACCGGGCCCGGGGGACGAGTTTTAAGGGATTTGGAATACGCGTCTTCGGATGGTCCCTGGAGGTGTTCGGCCCTTCTCGGGCCAACGGGGATCTCTGGGGGTCAGGATCGGGGGCAGGAGCAATATTTAGTGCTCTGCCGCGGCCCGAAGCGCTCCGAAGACGCTCCACGAGAGCCTCCAGACGGCCCAAAACACGCCTTCAGCACGCTCCGATTGGGTTCCGAGAGGAACCTCAGGACGGCTCCGACGGGGATAGAACCGCGCGCGCGCGCTGTGCCGACTTCGGCGTCGGTTTGTAACACCGCGGGCATCGTTCAAACTTGAACGACTGGCCGCTTCCGAAACGTCGGATCATTCAACCTCGGCCGCTTCTGGGTCGCAGGCGGCGTCCCACGACGGACGCCCGCGCTGAAGTTCCCGCCTGTCGGCACGACGCGAGCCTGCCGTGCTGCCCTTCCTCCCCCTCTCCCTCCCGCCGCTGCTGTGGCCCACCGCGTGCGCCCCCGCCGAGCCGCTCGTTCACCGCGCCATGTGCCACGGGCTGATGCCGTTGGCGATCAGCGTCTGCGGCTCGGGGGGCTTCTCCAGGGGCGCGCCCTTCCGCGTGGGGTCGTGGCTCCACGCGTCCACCACGTCGCCCTTCTTCTCGATCTTGGCCTTCAGGGCCGCGATCTCCTCCTGGACGGCCTTTTTCTTCTCCTCCTTCCGCCGTCTCTTCAGCTCCTTTGCCTCTTCGGCGGCCTGCTCGGCGCTCCGCTCGGCCTCTTTCTTCTTGCCCTTCTTGTCCTTTTCCTTCTTCCCTTTCTTGTCTTTCTTCTTCTTCTTTTTCTTCTTCTTCGCAGACGAGGAGGACGACGAGGCGCCGCCCTCCGACGTGCTGCTCCCCATCGCCGGCTTCCCCGCGGCGATGCGCCTCGCCCTGCGGATTGCGGCTGGGTCGCCATGGCACGTGGCGATCAGCGCCGCGTCGGCAGGCTGCGGCCCGGCGGCGGTGCGGGCCAGCGCCGCTGGCAGCGCGTCCGGGGGGCGCGCCTCTGCGTCGTCCGCGGGCGCGGCGCGCGAGGACGAGGACGCCATTGCGCTCGGCCCTCCCGCGAGCGCGCGCGGGGCGCCAGGGCGCGGCCGGGATGGCCACGGCCCCCCGTGGGGCCCAAAGAGCCCATGAGAGCCAGGGAGGTCGCAGAGGACGAGGGGGAGGTCGAAAAACGCGGGGGGAGGAGCACGAGATTGGACTCTGGGGGGAAGTCGGGGATCACGAGGACAAAACGACCAGCCAGACGATGAACGCCGGCCGAACCGCAGGGGGACAGTCGGCGGCCTCGCCCCGACGGTAAAGCCAGAAAACGCGACGACGACCACCGGTGACGTGACCAGCGCGAAGAAGGGGAAAGCTGGAGAATCCCACGGCTGATGGCGAATGGAATGGACTGGACCACATCGTTGTGCGATATCAAACGGAAACCTTGCAACACCGAAACGCGCACTACGAGGACTGACCTCGGTTGGTCGGCAGACCCTGTGGCCACAGTCCGTCCTTCAGACGCCGTGTGAAGCGATTCCATCTGAGACCGCCTGGGGCCTCGCATGGCCCCGCCAACGGAAACCTCACTTCGGAGCCCCCGTAGACACACACACGTGCCACACAACGAAACATGCAACCGCAGGTGGGTACGCGGAAGGGGGAGAGGAAGGGAAGGGAAGTGAGAGGGCATAGGGCCTTCCTTCCAGGGGGGGGGCAGGAGACGGACATCTCGCCGCAGCCTACGGGCGCGATGCTGCGCCACAGACCGATCGGCGGCCGATGTCGGGGAGGCGCCTCCGCAGGCCCTCGCCCCCCAACCCCATGTTCGACTTCGCGCCTGCAATGCCTCATGGAACCTCCAAGACAGCAGAGGCCCAGCAAGGCTCCGCACTCTGAAACGACCTTTGGGTTGTACGGGAGTGACTGTGTGGATACAGGATGGCACGAGGTACAAATAGGGGGCCCGTGCTAGAAGAGAGCACGTCCTCTTTCCTTTTCGGATGCGTGGGCGCGACCGTCACCGGCGTGCCACGATAGCTCAGGGAGGCAGAAAGAAGCTTTCCCCGCTGATGTCGGCGCCCTTGAGCGACAGCCGACTTGGCGTCGCCCACCCAAGCTTAAGCTTTGCAAGAGGACAGACATTGCAGGGCAAGAGGTACGCCGAATGTGGAAGACGTAGGCACGGTGCGATTCAACGCGGCGGTGTCGGGGTCGTAAATCCCTTCAATAATCCATCGCGGTGTAGCATCATACTCCTTTGGGCCAGCAGGATCATTGAGTTCGTTCTAGTAATATGCTCCTTATATGTCCATTTGTCGTGCCCCGACGAGATGCGATAATTCGTTTCAGAAGTTCGCGGTGGATCTCGGCAACAGCCGCGCCTCTGTGGACACGCACTGCTCTTGCGCCGCCAGGTCCAGCAGCACATCTTTCAGACCATTCCGCATGCTAAAAGCAAGGTCCAGCAGAGCATATGTTGACCATATTCCATATAGCTGCCTGCAGGTCCAAGAAACCGCTGCTTAAGATGATCTGGTAACGGATTGATCTTAATTCCATCCTCAGTCACTTTTTCTCGCTTTTTTTTCTCGATGGCGAACGTCTTAGAAGTATTGCGGAAGGCAGCTTCTGACTGACGGACTGCGTAGATGTTCTCTATACCAGGTGTCTCGCGCGCCCCCAACCAATCATCTGTCGCCAGAACATCATGCCTGCTGTCCACGCACTAGGTAGCCAGCTCGACTGCGGAATTCGCAGATGGAATACCAGGATGCGCAATCGCAGTCGGCACCGGCGGCGGTGGGCACGACGACGCAGCAGCGGGCCAAGGCATACCTCAGCCGCGGGCAGCAGCGCTGTAGGTATCCCCTGGCGCCCATACCACAGAAGGCTGCCCCGACCCTGGCTCGCTCCACGGCTCGGCAACGGAGGCAATGTCTCAACGAGGTCGAACTTGTCGATCGTCGCTTTGAGGTGCTACGCGTGCCAATCCAGGTTCGCAATCACTTTCCGCCATTGCTATTAATTCCGGTTATTCTGGAGGTGGCGGTTGCGGTCTCCGGCACCGACGTCGGAGTCGTCGGGGATTTTATCGGCCTCTGCCACTTCAGGATCGAGTAGAGGCTCGTCTCCGTGGAATACGGGGCTTCCTTTTCTGGCGGCGTCGACGTAACGACGAGCTCCACGAGTCCACTCAAGATCAATATTGAGGTCATGAAGATAGCGATTGATGATCCCGGTGCCTCTACTCATTTTGGGTGGAACTGCGCATTTGTTCGTTGGGCGCACGCCGCAGCGCTCCCCGCGCGTTGCTCCCAGCCCCACCAGCAAATGGTAAAGTGATCGCACCAAGTTCAAGCCAAGTTCCCGAAACAACTCGTCCTCGTCTCCAAACAAACACGAATTGACCTTTCGTAATCGCAGGTGTATACGGTGTCTGGCACGTAGGACTCGGAGTAGAGGAGTTCGGCTGTCCACGGCGGCCCAGGCTCTCATATCGGCTCGGAGTAGCTCGTCCGCTCGGTGGACAACTTGCCCCAGATCAGGCACTCGGGATCTATGGGATCATTGGAGAGAAGTGTCGCCGGCACCGTTGCAGGGGTGAACGGTTCCGAACAGAGCAACACAACTCCCCCATAGCATACCATTCGGCTGGAGTGTCCGGAACTACCCGATGAACGGCTAAACAGAGCTGTCGTTTCCATTATGTTTCGGCACGTTCCCTTCGACCGTTTCACAATTGTGAGCGGGCATCAGTTGTGAAAAGGAACGCGCCGTTGTTCTGCGTGGTTCCGGTCAACGTTCCTTGAAACCCCGTTCCAGGATCAACTGCGACAACCTGCGGCACGCCGAACACTCGTGCCCACGTGCGTACAAATGCCTGCCATACTATATCCGCTGACCCCCTGCCCCCACATGTCCAACTAACTGAAAAGAAAAATGCCCCGACATATGATGCTGATCCGAAGCTGCAGTGCATCATCTAGCGGGCACTTGACCTCGACCAAATCAATGCCAACAGCATGGTCGAAGCGATAAGACTTAGGAACAGCAGCAGGACGACGAGCCGAAGGTCGTTTGTGCGCATCGCACTCGTCGCACTTCAAACTTTGCAATACCCAGGGTGCAACCTCAGGCTGGGCATTGCCCTATCTGAGAAATCGATCGTAGTCTCGATCCCCATGGCGATCAGACTTATCATGGGCAAGTTCGAGGTCGGCCAGCTGGTGCAGGCAGAGGGCGTTTTCAGACAAAGCATCCTGAATTAATTCGGCAGTACCATCCGAGTAGACAGCCCGTGTCATCCGCTCGCTGGTAATTAAGAAAAAAAACATCTGCAATCGAATGCCGACAGGGTCGGCCGGATTGAAGAGGGCGTCGCGGGGCCCTCGATGTACTTGGACATGTACCCTGCGCCCATGCAACATATCTCCTGCCCGCGATAAGACGTCGCGCACCTCCACAAACCGTCTCGACGCCGCCCCCGTCCACGATGTTCTCGCGCATCTCGCGCTCGGCCGTGCACGCGGCAAAACGTCAGAGTTGTTCGTGCGATGCTGGGTCGCGCCGCTCGCAGGGCTGGAAGTTCATCTCGTAGATCCCCTCGAGGCGCAGTCCGCGAACCTCCCGAGCGTCGCTCGTCCCACGCGGTCCAGGGCGCCGTTGCCGAAACCGTCAATCGGGGGCCTCGCCCAGCGCGCCTGGCAATCGTCGCGCGTCCACCACAGGGTCTCGTTGTTGCCCCAGTGGCGCATGCCCTTCCCGGAGCGCTCGCGCGCGGCCTGGTCGGTCTTCTAAGCGCCCGAGCCGTCGGGGCCCAGCCTGCTGCCCGCCGCGAACCACTGCCCGCTTTAGATCGTCAGAACCCGGGAGAAAGGCCGCGGGTCGCGCGGCCGTCGCGCGGATGATGCCGCCTCCTGATCCAGGCCCCTGGCGCCCCCGAGGAGGTTCTTGCAGGCGTTCGTCCAGGCGCGGGCCTCCTCGCGGCGCTTCGCGGCCACGTGGCCCAGAATGGAAAAAAAGAAGTCGGGCCGAACTGCTGCCAGTTCCACGTCCGCTTGTCTGGGGTCATCGTGGGATGACTGGGCCTGGTCGGAGGTTCCAGCCGCGGCCCCTTCTTGGCGAAGATGCGCCCCGCGCGGTTCAGCATCCCACGGGGCGTCGGGAGAGTGGGCACTTTGCTGAGAAAGACAGATTTGAGCCGAGGGTGCCTGCGGACTCACGCAGAAAACTGCGCCCTCGAGATCAGCGGCTTGGCAGCGCCCCGAAGTCTTGGGAAATACCGTTCGGATGTTCTACTTTCTCTGCCAAAATTCCTCGGATCAATCGAACGCATCGATCGCAAAGCGTTTGCCTGCCCCTGCTTCGCGCAGTCTCGACTGGCTGCCGTCGGGCGCCTTCCAAGTGACAGCGCCGCCTGGCAGAGCCAACGCCACGCTATGCTGACCGAGCATCCCCACCAGAAGAACGAAGGGCACATTGCAGGCAATCAAACGCACAGCGAGAGCACCGCAATTCCTTGCCACGGCAATAAGCAAGGCCCAGCTGGATATAAATTTGGTAGATCCCCCAACGCCCATGGCGTCCATTTCCAGAGTAGGTATCTGCATGGGCTTCAGACCGACAACATCTCTAAGGTATTTGACAAGCTTCTTGACCTGATCCTCGCCGCATACTCCGCGCCGAGCTCCAGCGCCCACCAAACCGAACCCAACCTGCGCCAAGGGTCAAATTCAACCCTGATCTCCAGCGTCGGCAGTGGCAAATACAGGAAAGGCGTGGGAACTGACTCCAGGCTGCATCGTAGGTCCCCATTCTCAAGCGCCATGCAGAGCATCGCCTGCTCCGGATGGGAAGCTGCTTGGAAGCCGCCAAAGCCCGCTTGTCCCTTGCGCCCTCGCTCGTCTGGATCGCTCGCACAGTCTCGAGCCCAGTGCCCCATCTTCCCGCGTCGGGCACAAATCGATCGACTCATCGACTTTCTTTCGGTCCACCGCTTCGGCCGGGCATGTCCAATGCAAGTCCGTGCGCGTTTCTCTGGGGCCTGCTGCTTGGACTTCCCCTTTGGGGGCATTTGGGCCCCCCCTGTGGGGCCTGCGGTTTGTGAAAGCCTCGTCCAAGCTTCCGTTTGTGAAAGCACTGTCGTATCTGGCTGTTCTCGACCTGGCGAAGGCCTCATCCTCGCCTAGAACCGCGTCGTCGGGCAAGTCCCCAGCTACGAAGAGTTCATCGTCGTCGTCCATGTACTTGATGGCATCACACATAATCTCGCCTTCCCCATCGGGCTCTGGCAAAGTAAACAAAGACTGTTGCAACATGACAAAATCCGGAAAGATTCGCGATTCGACTCCTGATCCTCGCATCCGCCATCGTCTCGCTGATTTCCGACATAATGTGAGGAAGAACTCGTAACGTGGATGCGACGGCCGCCTCTGCCACAAGGCAGTGGTCGCTCGAGCTTCCAATGCGTTTCAAACACCAAGTCCAAGTCGTATGGCTTCTCTGTCCCGTGCTCCAACGCATCCCAACCAGCGCCATTGAGCTTGGATTTTCTCAGAAGCGCGTACCCTTTCTCAAGTCTTCTGGCAGGACCACGCGCTTCTCGAGTTCTCGGGCATCACGCGCTTACGCGCGATATAGTTAACAAACAATTCCAATCGCCTGCGCTTGGTGTCGTCTGGGTAGAAAAACTGTTCAAAAGCCTTCGGCATCTTGCGGTCTTGGCACTCTGCAGCAACCAACCTGACGTTTTCACCACTATTTGCCCGCCTTCGTCTGAAGACAGCTCGTCATCGGTAAGTTCGTGAATGATGACATTGAGGTCATCTTTGGCATAGCGTTCGATCAATCCGCGCTGTGCTCCTGAAGTTCTGGTAGCATCGAGCCACGCATGCAGTTCCTTCACGTGAAGGTCTAGACGAGTACCCAGATTTTTTCCATCCCAAGTGGGAGGTTGGTCGTTTGGTATATTTGGGGCCTGCGAGTGTTCAGGAAGTTGCCCCCGCTGGCGATCAGAAAATCTGGCAATGGTCTTAGGTCGAAGCAGAAGGGTACAAGGCGTAGCCTGTCTCTGCAGAGGCGTGTTCTGTCGATCTGGTGCAGCCGGCGAACCACGTCCACGCGCAGTCCGACCTGATGAGGATTATTGCACATTGGGCTGTGTCTCCGTCCAAGGCTGTGATAACCAGCGGGCCCAGTCCTGATCTGACCAGCCAAGATTGTCATCCCTTTCCTAAGGAGCGTCCTCTCGTCCTCCAGCTCCTGCCCAAGGATCCTGATCAGGTTGTACCAGGGATCTGCTGGAAGTTCATCTTCTTGAAGCTGGGCGTCGTCTGGACCATCCACGGCGGCGCTCGGTGCAGTAGGGTAGAGAGCGGGAAGAAGGGGAAACAAATAAAGAGTATGTCGGCCAAGAACCGAAAGGCAGAGGAGTCGTCCTGACTCCACCCGTGGATCTCAAGCACAGGATCCGCTGCTACTGTGGATTGTACGGGAGCGATTGTATGGACACAGAGATACACGAGGTACAAATAGAGGGACCCGTGCTAGAAGAGAGCACGTTCTCATTCCTGTTCGGAAGCGTGAGCGAACCCGTCACCGGCGCGCCATGATAACTCAAGGGCCCTTGTGAGCCGATATGGCGGCGCACAAGGGAGCACAGACAGAAGCGCACGAGGAGAGGTTGACAGGAGCTCAGCAACCACACGCCCCCTCCCCCATCCGCGACCTGAACCCTTCCGGCCCCCCCGCCCACCAGTGCAGCCATCCTCCACCCGAGACCATCGACGTCAGGATTGATTCACATTGTCGGTCCACAAGGGTGCCCAAAACTCCTACTTGCGATCCTTCACGACGCCAAGGGGTCTGGGTTCCCTCATCGCCCTCACCTCCGCCCTCGCAACCCCCTGCCCAGCCCGAAAGATGCCGCCCACTCCGCGCGCCTGGCTACCGGCGCCGAACTGCACCGGCGCGCCGCTGGAGGAAGCGTGCTCCGGCGAGGTCGCCTGGCGGACTGCGCGGCTCCTCGTCGTCGATTCTGTCATCACATTCCCTCGTCCTCGTCCTCGTTCTCGTCCTCATGGTCGTCGGCGTCGTGGTCCTCGTCGCCGACGTCGTCGCCACCTTTGTCCTCACCGTCCCTGGTCCACATCCTCGTCCTCATCCTCGTTATCCTCGTCGTCATCGTCGTCCTCACCGTCCCTCGTCCTTCGTCCTCGGCATCGTCGTCTTTGTCCCCACCATTCCTTGTCCCTGTCCTCGTCCTCGCCATCGTCGGTGTCCTCACCGTCCCTCCTCGTCCTCATCTTACGTCATCGTCGTCCTCGTCGTCCTCAACATCCCTCGTCCTCGTCCTCGTTTTCAGTGTCGTCGTCTTTGTCGTCGTCGACGCCGCCACCGCTGTTCTCGACGTCGTCGTCGTCAGTTCCGTCTCTCATCCTCCTCATCATCCTCGTCCTCGTCCTCGACGTCGTTGTCCCCACCATCCTTCGTCCTGGACCGCGTCGTCGTCGTCCTCACCGTCCTTCCTCGTCCTCGCTCTGACTTTCTCAAGTCGTAATCCTCGTCGTCGTTGCCGTCGTCGTACTTACCGTCCCTCGTCCTCGTCCTCGTCCCCGCTCTTGATGTCGTCCCTCGTCTTAACCGTCGCCGTTCTCGTCGTCGTCCTCACCGTCCCTCGTCCTGGTTCTCGGCCTCATAATGATCGTCCTCACAGTCAATTGTCCTCGTCCTCGCCATCTACCTCATCCTTGTCATCGTCCTCACCGTCCCACGTCTTTGTTTTGGTGCTCATCCTCATCCTCGTCCTCGTCGTCTTCACCGTCCTTCGTCGTTGTTTTCGTCGTCGTCGACGACGTCGTCGTCGTCCTCACTGTCCGTGATCCTCGACCTCATCCTCGTGCTCGTCCCCGTCCACGTCCTCTCTTGTCGTCGTCCTATTCGTCGTTGTCCCTCGTCCTCGTCCTCGTCCTCGTCGTTGTCCCTCGTTCTCGTCCTCGTCCACGTCGTCGTCGTCCTCCTCGTCATCCTCACAGTCCCTCGTCCTCGTCCTCAGACTCGTCATCGTCCTCGTCGTTGTCCCTCGTTTTCGTCCTCGTCCTCGTCGTCGTCCTCCTCCTCGACGTCGTCGTCGTCCTCACCGTCCTTCGTCCTCGTCCTCCGCCTCGTCATCGTCGTCTTCACCGTCCCTGGCCCACGCCCTCGTCCGCATCCTCGTCGTCGTCACCATCGTCATCCTCACCGTTCCTCGTCCTCTCACTCGTTCTTGTCCTCGTCGTCGTCGTCCTTGTCGTCGTCCTCGTCCTCGTCGTCGTCGTCGACGCCATCTTCATCTTCGTGGTCACCGTCGTCCTCGTTGTCGTCGTCACCGTCCCTCGTCCTCGTCTTCAGCGTCGTCGTCGTTCTCGTCCGCGTCGTCGTCGTCGTCGTCCTCACCCTCCCTCTTCCTTTTCCTCATCCTCGTTGTTGTCGTCGTTTCCGTCGTCCTCGCCCTCGCCCTCGTCGTCGACGCCGTCGTCGTCGTCGTCCTCGTCATCCTTCTGGGTCTCGGCCTCGTTCCCAACGTTCTCCTCCCGCGGCGCCGTTGTGCCAGCAGACCGCTGGCCGAGGGCACGGGGGGACTCTTTTCTGTGTGGGCCCCCGAGGGGAGAGGGAGGACGAGCAGAACGAGAAGGAGAAGCAAGGGCAACCAGGGCCCTCTTCGCTCACTTTTGAGGGTCCCAAGGAGCCCCAGAACTCATGTGGGCCCCTGGGGCCACCAGAAGAGGGGAAATTCTAGTGCGGCGCCTGCTGGCAGGCCAACTTCTTATTCGATGTGCCTGCCTACTTCCGCGCTCGGCGCGCTCGGGTGCGCCTACTTGGCGGCGCACACGAGGGAGGTGGAGGCCTTCTTAGAAGGAGGCTGCTTCTCAGAAGGCGCCAGCCCTACCTCTACAGACAAGGCCCTCGCCTTCTCGGAAGCAGGGGTGCTTCCAAGAAGCCGTTCCCCCCCCATTTCCCCCTCTTAAGCAGGGACCGACCGTCCCGGCATTCTTATAGTCCTACCACGAAATGTTTTGAGAACACAGAAATGTTCTAAGAACAAAAACAATATTCTTAGAACATGAACCAGATGTGTTAAAGCAAGACTGCCCGAGCCAGAAATGTTCTAAGAACAGTTCGTGCAGACCACAAAAGGTTATTAGAACATTCTTTGGTAGGACTATAGGCGAGCCAGGACGCTTCGCCACTGCTTGACCCTCCGCGCGTGGCCGACCTGCCCCCCCTCGCACCAACCAGGCGACTCGGTTCCAAAACCACGACATGGCCCACTTGACGGGCACCGGCTTCCAGAGGCCGCGTCCGCCCCGGCCCCCCTCCCCATGGCCGCGGAGGCGGCCAACACAGCGGAATGAAAGGTCCGCCCTGCCCTTCCCCTCCTCCAGACCTGCCAGGCCCCTTGAGCTTTCGACCCCCTTGCCCAGGACCCATTTCCCACCCTGGCCGTCCTGACTTGTCACGGCCCCAGGGTCACCTCCAGAGCACCAAGCAGGGAGGAGGAGGAGGAGGAGGAGGAGGAGGAGGAGGAGGAGGAGGAGGACAGGGAGGAGAGGGAGGAGGGGGAGGAGGACGAGGACGAGGGGGAGAAGGAGGAGGAGAAGGAGGAGGAGGAGAAGGAGGAAAGGAGGAGAAGCAGGAGGAGGAGCAGGAGGAGGAGGAAAGGAGGATGAGGAGGAGCAGAAAGGAAGAGGAAGAAGAGGATGGGGAGAGAGGAGGAGGAAGGGGAGGAGGACGTGGACGAGGACGAGGGGGATGCACTGCCAGTAGCCCCCCTTGTGCCGAGGCAGCTCCCCTCAGGACTGCTGCCCCCGCAGCCCTGCCGAGCAACACCGAACCGGCCCTCCTTCACCGAGGCCTTGGCCGCTCACCTCCCCCCCCTGCTGGAGTAACAAGATCGGGCGCCTGCGAGGCTGGGTTGAGTGGGATTTTGTTTAGAGATGCGTATGAGACTAAGCGGGGCGAGGATCAATTCCAGTTGGGATAAACCGAGTCTCTGAATTCCGGCGGCTCTGGAGAATGTCTCGGGCGCCGCGGCCTTCTCAAAGCGATCTAGAACGCTCTGAGCACGTTTGGAAACGCTCTGGAAAAGGATTTGTCCTCGTCCTAGTCTCGCCCGAATGTACCCGGGTGGCTTGATGATATGCACCAAGGGACCCCCCCCCAACCCCATTCCACTGACTGGAAGTGCCGCCGCTCGGCAGAGAGAACCACCTTCGGCACACTAGGGTTTGTGATTCTGGCCATTTAGGGGGGTTCCGGGTTCCAAGCACTCACAACCTCCCATGAACTCGGGCCCTGGATATAACCAACAGAAAACGGCATATCTGTGTACGTAAATGTGTATATATAACCATACATATACTAGAACCACGCGCGCGCTACGCGCGCTTAGGCTCTAGTCAAGTCCGAAGACCTCATCGGCACCCTCCTCCTCCTCATGGGCTATATCCTCACCCAATTTCATGGCAGGCAGGCGCAATCCCAGCGTCGACGTCGTCGTCGTCGGCGTCGTCGCCGCCGTCGTCGCGGTAGCGGGTTGGGGAAAGAGGAACAAAAAGGAGAAGGGACGGAGGGAGGCATGCATTTGAGGAATGAAAGAACGCCCCTACCCTGGGATACAAGCGCGTGGTCAGTACATCTCCTGGGAGCTCACACTGGCCAGAGAGTCTCCAGAACGCCACGCGGCATGCGTGATTCGCAGGGCTTACCCTTTTCAGCCGCAGGAGGTTCAGCGCACAGCGCCTCATAAACCAGGTAGGGGCGTTTTATATTATTTTTGTTTTTTGTTGTTTTCCTTTTTTTACGCCGTTGATGTATGGACAAACGGAAGCATACAGACAGGAATTTTGCAAATAAGGCAGGGGTCGGGAAATGGAGAGAGGGATGGATCAACAGATGAATGAATATTCCTCCTCCTTCCATGTTCTCCGTTTCTTCATGTTTTGTTTTCTCATTCGCTTCTTCCTCCTCTTCCGCCTCCTCCTCCTCCTCCTCCTGTTCCTCCTCCTCCTCCTCCTCCTCCTCCTCCTCCTCCTCCCCCTCCTCTTGTTCATTTTATTATCATTATTCCTCGTATTCGTTTCTCGTAAGATTCTTATTCCTGCTCCTCCTTCTCCTCCTCCTCCTCCTCCTCCCCCTCCCCCTCCTCCTCCTCGTCCTCCTCCTCCTCCTCCTGCTCCTCCTTCTCCTCCTCCTCCTCCTGCCCCTTCTCTTCCTCCTCCTCCTCCTCCTCCTCGTCCTCCTCGCCCTCCTCCTCCTAATCCTCCTCCTCTACATCCTGTTCCTTCTCCTCTTCCCCCCCTCCACATCATCGTTATTATCCTCGTTTGCCTCGCATTCGTGCTATGCCTCCGCGCTCCTCCTCGCCTCGTCTTTTCGACTGGCGGGATATCAATTTTCCCGGCAGGCTCCCCGGGTACATGATTGTCGCCGCCAATCGTCCCAAGTGAGGCTGCACAACCTGCAGGGCGGCCCAATGGAATCATTTGAAATGCTCTGGGAAGGGGGGAAAGGACTTGGAGCTTGGAAATGAAATGAAGAGGCGTAAACTAACAAAAACCAAAACGGCTGAAGCTGGCAAGGCCAAGTGGAAGAGGGTGAGAAGGAACGTGGGGGTCTTACGACACAGACTGGACTTGATTTCGGCCCATCCCGCCAGCGTCCCTGGATCGTGGGTCGAAATCTCGTAGGATGTTCATTGGGATGTTGACAAAAGCCGCGCGGGGGCTGTTTGGAGACCGTTTCTGGGCCTCTGTCGTTGACAATTCTGGGCCGTCTGGGGCGCCCCTGGGGCTGTTTCGGGGCCCACGTGGGCCGGCATCCTCATTGTCCTCATTGTTGTCGTCTGGCTCATCTTTATGATTCGCCCCATGATTTGCCTATGTGTGCCGTTGTCCTGCCCTCCTTCTTCTCCTCCTCCTCCACCTCCGCCTCCTTTTCGTCCTCCTCCTCCTCCTCCTCTTCCTCCTCAGTCTCCTCGTCGGGACGTGGCGACAATTGTCTTCCTGGAAGGCCCTCCGGGAACATGATGGCGCGGGCCGCGTTGGGGGCTCGGTTCCAGGATTACCCAAATACTGGCACAAACCCATGGGACGGCCCGGTCGGAACATTTACATATGTTTGGCATGGCGCCCGAGCTTGGCAGGGAGATGGGGAAGGCGCCTGGTAACGAAACAAGAACGCTAAGAGCTGAGGGGCCCAGGCAAGGAATGTGAGACATAATTAGCGGAGGGAACTGTACCGCCTACCGCGAGTCCACGTACAGCGGGGCCGCGGGCACGACCACGGTTCCGCTGCGACTGGGCCCCAGGACAAAGCTACTCATGGTTGGAAGGCTCGGTGGGATGGCGCGGACTCTTCTCCTCAACTTCGGTCTCCTCGCCGGAGTGCCGGCGACAGCTGTGCTCCCGGAAAACATTTTTGGAACATGATGGTGTAGG
Organism: Prorocentrum cordatum; assembly: GCA_963575745.1. Lineage (NCBI taxonomy): Eukaryota > Dinophyceae > Prorocentrales > Prorocentraceae > Prorocentrum > Prorocentrum cordatum. The sequence goes on along the minus strand of CAUYUJ010016094.1, from coordinate 42,121 downwards.
CCGTGTTTTGACCTTGGTGGAGGGCCCGAGTATACTTCAACTGAAACTAGAAAGCCGGCAGGATGGCCTTATGGACTCCTTCGAAAAACATTGCGACTGGGGTGATTCGGTAGAGCTCAGAACTGACATGGACCAGGTGCGGAATGACAAAGCAAAAACGGCGGGAGCTGGGAAGGCCACGGCGAGGAAGGCGAGAAAGACCGCGGGGGCTTACGACAGCGACCGGACTGGCTATGGGCGCATCCCGCCGGCGTCCTGGACTGCGGGCCGAACGCGTGTAGGGCGGTCGCTGGGAAAGCGACCGAAGCCGCGCGGGGGCCTCCTGGGGGGCGTTTCTGGGCCACGTGTCGTTGACCATCTTGAACCGTCCTGGGAGCCCCTGTGGCTGCCTTGGAGTCTGCGTGGGTCTCCGTTTGCCGTTTCCTTTTCTACCTGCTGCTCCTCTCCTGCTCCTCCTCCTCTACTTCCTGCTCCTCCTCCTCCTCCTCCTCCTCGTCGTAAGTTTCCTAGTCGGACAGGCGGCGACGATCATGTTTCCGGAAGGCTCGCCTCGAACATGATGAGGTGGGCAGTGCGGGGACCCTGATTCAGGGTTATCCAGCTGAAGCTTCTCGGCCAGACGGACGGGCCAGCGAAAGCACTTGCAAAGGTTGAGAGGGTGGTGAGACCTGGTATGGAGATGGGGGAGGCGCAAGGCTTCGATTGAAGAACGGCAGGGGCTGGAAAGGCCACGGCAAGGCACTGCGCTGAATTCGGGTGTTCGGTGGGACGGCGCGGACCGCCCCCCTCATTTTCGGCCTCCTGGCCAGAAAGGCGGCGACCATCATGCTCCCTGAAAGCTCCCAAGAAACATGGTGTGTGTGGTGTGGGGGGGGGCAAGATTGAAGCCCTCGTGGAGGTTGCCAGGGTACTTCGAAGGAGGCTGCAAAGCCCGAAGGACAGCCAGACTGAGCAATTCGAAGATGTTGCCATGGTGGTGCAGCAGCGAAATGAAATGGGAGATATGTAAAGTCTCAAAAAAAAAAACGGTAGGAGCTGGGCAGGCCGGGGCAAAGGATGATGGATGTCGAAGGAAGCCTCGCGGTTTGTTTGGGGGGCGCCGCTGTTTGGCCTTTAGGGGCCGATTTTGGAGCCTGGTGAGAATGCGACAAAGGCCACACGGGGGCCCCTTGGGGGCCGTTCCTGGGCCTTTCGTCGTTGCCTATCATGGGCCGTCTTGGGCGCCCCTGGGACCGCCTCGGAGCCTGCGCGGGTCTCTGTTTCCCGTTTTCTGTTCCCTGTCGTCTGTTTCCTCCTCCTCCTCCTCCTCCTCCGCCTCCTCGCCCTCCTCCTCCTCCTCCTTCTCCTCCTCCTCCTCCTCCTAGATTTCCTAGTCGGACAGGTGGCGACGATCATTCGGGGATCTTCTGACCCGGGTCAATCCAAACCCGGGTCAGCAGGAAACCAAAAACTGCAATGCAGGAAACAAAAAACTGCAACGCAGGTCTTCGCAAACCCGGGTCAGCCAATATGTGCGGCCGCCTCGCGGCCACGAGCGGCTCCCTGACCCGGGTCAGCCAGAGGGGGCCTTCGCAGGATCCTGCAGAATGCGGCGCCCTGGCTGACCCCCGTCTGCATAGACCCCCGTCTCAAAGCTCCCGAATCATGTTCCTGGAAGGCTCGCCGGGAATATGATGAGGTGGCCAGTGCGGGAAAACTTCTGTTTCAGGGTTATCCAACTGAGGCTGCCTGGCCCGAAGGACGGGCCACTGGAAGCATTTGCAAAGGTCAAAATGGTGGTGAGCATTGGTATGGGAATGGGGGAGGCGCAAGGCTCGACTGAAGAACGGCAGGGGCTGGAAAGGCCACGGCAAAGCACTGCGCTGAATTCGGGTGTTCGGTGGGACGGCGCGGACCGTCCCCCTCATTTTCGGCCCCCGTGCCGGAAAGGCGGCGACCATCATGTTCCCGGAAAGCCCCAAGGGAACATGACGGTGTGGGGCCGCATTGAGGTCTTCATGGGGGTTGCCAGGGTACCTTCAAGTAGGCTGCAAAGCCCGAAGGACAGCCAGAGTGAGCAATTCGGAGATGTTGTCATGGTGATTCAGCAGCGAAGTGATATGGGAGATGTGTGAAGTAACGAAACAAGAACGGTAGGAGCTGGGTGGGACGGGCAAGGAAGGAGGGATGTCGAAGGAGGCCTCGCGGGGGTTTTTGGGGCGCCGTTGTTTGGCCGTTAGGGGCCCGTTTTGGAGCCCGTTGGGAAGGCGTCGGAGGCCGCGCGGGGGCCCCTTGGGGGCCGTTCCTGGGCCTCTTGTCGTCGACCATCCTGGGCCGTCTTGGGCGCCCCCGGGGCCGCCTCGGAACCTGCGCGGATCCCTGTTTCCCGTTTTCTTTTCCGCGTCGTCATCCTCCTCCTCCTCCTCCTCCTCCTCCTTTTCCTCCTCCTCCTCCTCCTCCGCCTTCTCCTCCTCGTAGGTCTCCTCGTCGGACAGGTGGCGACAAGAGCGCGTGTGTTTATGTTCGGCGATGACGGGCGTCATGGGGGGGGGATGGGGCGGGGGGGGCATGACGTAACGCCCCCCCCCCCGCCGTGTGGCTCCGGCACCACAGCCGCGCCCGTGCGCACGACGCGACGAACGACGAGGGACGAGCGACGACGACGACGACAACGACGACGACGACAATGACGACGACGACAACGTCGACGACGACGCGAGCAGCATGCAGGTGGCGATCTGCCCCTACTGTGCTTGTGCACACCACAACGTTCGAGTGCACCACAGCGCGCGTGTACACCACAGCGCCTGCGTACACCGCAACACGGTGTGCAACGCAGCGCCTGTGTACGCCACAGTGCTTGCGTACACTACAGCGCCGGTGTACATGTGAACACCGCAGCAAACATGTGCAACCAACACAGCGCCTGTGTACACCGTGATGCTTGCGTGCACCGCAGCGCCTGCGCACGCCATGGCGCCTGTCTACACCACACCATCCGCGTGCAACTCAGCGTTGGTGTACACCACAGTGCCTGCGTGCAGTGGACAAGTAGAAGGAGCATGTACGTGCGGATCTGCTGCGGACAAGTAAACGCCACGCCAAGAAAGTGTTGATAATCGAATGCGGCGTCCTTCCCTCCTCCCTCCACCTCCACTTCTTCCTCCTCTTCCTCCTCCTCCTCCTCCTTACCCCCTGTCGTGCGGCTTGGCGCTGCAGCGCACGTGCGAACCTCAGGGTGCACCGTGTACTGCAAAACGGACAATTGAGTCGGTCCACTTGGTTTTCGGACGGCAAATTTAGCTGGAGCCTCCAGGACGCAGATGGGGGGAGTCAGGGTGGTGCGGGCGACTGGGGATGACTCGTAGACTCCAGCGGCGCTCCCTTGTCCATGAGGATTATGTTCTGCTGTTTCCTGTGGAATCCACAAGCGCTCCATTTGGTCGTAAGGATTTCTTCTGACAGTCTATATGCAACAGTGAAGCTGTGCTGCACGCGGTTGCTGTGGTGCACACAGGAGTCGTGGTGCCACGGGCACTGCAATGCACGCAGACATTGTGGTGTACACTGTTGCTGTGTTGCACACGGCTGGTGTGGTGTACGCAAGCGCTGTGGTGTACTCAAAGGCTGTTGTGCCAGCAGGCACGGTGCCACAAACTGACACTGTGTTGCAAGCGGCTGCTGTGGTGTACATAGGCGGTCTGGTGTACACAAGCGCTGTGGTGCACGCAGGCACTGTGGTGTACACAGGCGTTGCGGTGCAGATCGGCACCTACATGTTGGTGCTACCAATCCTCGTCATTCCTGGGCATTCCCAGACGCCGCCGGCGCGAAACGTGACGTCATCGACCCCTTCCCCCCCTGATGACTGGCGTCATCCAACCGCGTCCGCGCGCAACCAGGCTCCAACCGCGTCCGCGCGCACGACGACGATGAGCGACGAGCGACGAGCCACGAGCGACGACGACGACGACGAGCCACAAGCCACGAACGACGACGACGACGACGACGACGACGACGACGACGACGACGACGACGACGACGACGACGACGACGACGACTGCGGATCAGACTCCTATGCGAGTTCCCACGCGGACACCGACGCGGATCCCAATGCGCACGGCGGCAGTGCTCGAAACGCAGTGGGGCGGGAGCGTTACGTCATAGAGGGGGGGTGGGAGCGGGGGCCATGACGCCCGTCATGCCCCAAGCAATCAAGAAACGGGCTCCAATCATGTCCCCGGAAGGCTCGCCAGAAGCAGACGATGCGTGCCGCATGGGGGGCCTCGGTGTCACGGTTGTCCGATTGAGGCTGCCCGGCCCGAAGGACGGGACAGTGGAAGCATCTGCAAAGGTCGAAATGGTGGTGAGGTTTGGTATGGAAATGGGGGAGGCGCAAGGCTTCGATCGAAGAACGGCAGGGGCTGGAAAGGCCACGGCAAGGCGCTGCGCTGAATTCGGGTGTTCGGTGGGACGGCACGGACCGTCCCCCTCATTTTCGGCCCCCGTGCCGGACTGGCGGTGACCATCATGTTCCCGGAAAGCTCCCAGTGGAGGTTGCCAGGGTACCTCGAAGGAGGCTGCAAAGCCCGCAGGACAGCCATAGTGAGCCATTCGGAGATGCTGTCATGGCGGTGCGGCTGCGAAGTGAGATGGGAGAGGCGTACGGTAACGAAATAAGAACGGTGGGAGCTGGGTGGGACAGGACATGGAAGGAGGGATGTCGAAGGAGGCCGCGCGGGGACTTCTTGGGGGCCGTTGTTTGGTCTTGTGGGGCTGATTTGGGAGCCTTCTGGTGCGTCGTGGGGGCCTCTGGTGGTCCTCTTGGAGCCCCGTGGCAGCATCTGGGTGGGAGACTTCTTGGGGCCTCCTGGGAGCCTCTTCGGGTGAAAGACTCGAAACTTAGGTTCATGCTCCCCCTGTGGAGGCCATCTCGGGGCCGTCTTCAGGGCGTCGGAGGCCGTCTCGCGCGTCCCTGGGGCCGTGAAGGAGCTCTGTTGAGCCGTTTCGGGTCCTCGCGGGCGCCTCTGGGCTCATCCTGAAGCGATATTCGAGGCTTCTTGGGCTGTCGTGGATTGAGGAGTAGGAGGGGCACGAGGAGGAGGAGGAGGAGGAGGGGAAGGAGGAGGAGGAGGAGGAGGAGGAGGGAGGAGGAGAAGGGGGAGGAGGAGAGTGGAGGTGGAGGAGGAGGAGGAGGAGGAGGAGGAGGAGGAGGAGGAGGAGGAGGAGGGAGGAGGAGAAGGGGAAGGAGAAGAAGGACGAGGAGGAGGAGAAGGAGGAGCGAGGAGCCCCTCTTCCCTCCCCTCACCCCTCCTCGCCCCTCCCCTCAGAGGCCGCCTGCGGCTCGTCGCTGGCCCCGCCGACCTCGCGCTCGCCGCCGAGCGGCGGTCCCAAGACCACCACCCTGCGGAGGTGGAGCAGCAAGCTCGCTTCGCGGCCGCTGGCCTGAGTGCGGGGTCCGCTCCTCATCCGCCTCCCTCCCTCCCCTCCCTCCCTCCTCCTCCTCCTCCCTCCTCCTCCTCCTCCTCCTCCTCCTCCTCTCCTCCTCGTCCTCCTCCTGCTCGTCCTTTTCCTCCTCCTTCTTCTCGCCTCCCTCCTCCTCTCCTCCTCCTCCTCTCCTCCTCCTCTCCTCCTCCTCCTCCTCCTCATCGTCCTTCTCCACCTCCCCCTTCTCCTCCTCGCTCCTCCCCCCCCCCGCCTCCCCCTCCTCCTCGTCCGTTTCCTCGCCATCCTCCTCCCCCTCATCCTTCTCCTACTCCTCCCCTTCCCCTTTCTCCTCCTCTGCTCCTCCTCCCCTGCTAGTCCTCCTCTCCTCCTCCTCCTCATCTTCCTCCTCCACCTCCTCCACCTCCTCCCCCTTCTAGTCCTCCTCCTCCTCCTCCTCTTCCTCCTCCACCTCCTCCCCTTCCTCGTTCTCCTCCTCCTCCTCCTCCTCAGCATGCACCTCCTCCTCCCCCACTACATTCTTGCATCTCTAAGATTTCACCTCTAAGTCTCGATGGCAGAGTGGGAGATATGCTTCCACTGACTTCACGATCAGGGGAACATGTTGCAGTACTTGCGTACTTGCAATGACTTCCCTTCCTCCTTCTGCACATCGTGCTTATGCAGACTGTTCTGGTGTCTCAGAAATGCGAGATTCAGCTCCTGCAGAAGAACTTGCAACGAAAGTACTACTACGCGGGCCTCAAACAAGTAATTCTTGATAGGGCACCACTTGGTTCAAGATTCCGAAAGTCAAGACCCATGTCAACCCGGAGTCACTTGAGCGCCTCTCACCCGACTGGTATAAAGCCAGAGGCAATGAAGAAGCAGATGCCTCGGCAATTTGGAGGTTGAAAGCTGGGATTCCCAAGGCAGAGCGCTCAGTCAATATTTGCAGCTTGTACCCCGAGCCTTCGCACTGTTCCCCGACCTCCCAAAGGGCGGCTCAGGCTGGCAGTTTGCAGGAAGGGCAGGCGTCATGTTTGATGCACTCAACCATGCGCCTGAACATAGCCAAGATGTGTTTGGAATCCAGAGGTCGGTAACCGGTGCTCGTGCACATCGGGAGCAGTCCTCCCCTCCACCTTCCCCTCCTCCACTCCAGCAGCTCCTCAGGCCGTTGGAGGCGACCCCAACCAGAATGGCGGAGGAGGAGGAGGACGAAGACGAGGAGGAGGAGGATGACAACGCGGAGAAGAAAACGGGAAACAGGGACCCGCGCAGACTCCGAGGAGCACTGGGACACTGGGCCTCTCCACTGCCAGCCGCGAAGCACCAGAGAGAGGCAATTGGCCCGAGATAGTGGGCCAAGGCGATCCGCCCTCCTGATGAGGGGCGCAACGCTTGCCGTCGCTCGGACGTCCATTTCCCGTGCATTGCTCGATGGTCCAGAATGGTCCTCGATTCGTCAAGAACGGAGCCTCACCTATTTAGCGCAGTGTGTTTCACTGTAGACGCGACAATACCCTGTATGTTACAGATCATCCACCTAGCATTCCAATTATATGTTGTGCTTGTGGTAGGTAATATGAGGATGCCAAGGCGCATGGGTTGGAAGAACAATGCCACCCAACCAAAGCCTCCAACATACCTAAGTCCGAGTGGAGCCGCGCTGTAAAGTATAAGCCCCTGAACTACAGGCGGGGCAACGAGATCATCTTAGGGGATCTCCTCCCCTTTGACACGATCTTTGAGCTCAGGCAGGGGCTGGAGGTGGATGCTGCAACTCCCTCATCCTCTCTCTCTCTCTGGGGCGGAGCGCGGTAGAGCCGCGTCGGCATCGGCAGCGCCCCTAGCGAAGCCAGGGGGGGCAGCTGCTGGCTCACAAGGCTGGCACGGCTTAGATTCACCCTGAAGCTTGAGAGTGGGGGTAGAGGATGCGGGGGTGGTCGTGGAAGCAGGGATCGGTGGAGCCGAACTCGAGCCCCTCCAGGAGACGGGCACGGCCAGACAGAAGTCAGACAGCGTCGCTCGCGAAACTGCGGGCCGCTGGGGGCGCTCCTGTTGTACAACACGGGGCGTCCACAACGACTGTGGCTCTTGCCGCAGCGGCTGCAGCGGGAGCGAGCAGCAGTCCTCCCAGCAGCCCGCGTGCCCAGGGTTCCTCAACTCCCTCCTCCTCCTCCCTCCTCCTCCTCCCTCCTCAACTCCCTCCTCCTCCTCCTTCCTCCCTCCTCCTCCTCCCTCCTCCTCCTTCCTCAACTCCCTCCTCCTCCTCCCCAGGTCGGCATCGGCAGAGCCCCTGGCTTAGCCAGGCGGCCAGCTGCTGGCCGAAGAGGCGGGCCTGGCCAGGTTCCGCCCGAAGCGGAAGTCAAAACAAAGTCCTCCTCCTCCGCCTCCTCCTCCTCCCCCTCCCCCGTTCCCTTGTAAATCGTTCCTCCCTGTGTCACGCCGAAACGTGTCCGTAGGGCTTGTAAATCGTTCCTCCCTGTGTCACGCCGAAACGTGTCCGTAGGGCGGCCCGCGTGTTCCGCCTGAGACGCCCCCCCCCCCCATTCCGATATCCTGAAGCTGAGTTCTTGCAAAGCTTCACGCATGGAGGGCGCGCCTTTTTCTGAATATGGCTCTCGCCGTAGCGCCGCGCAAACTTGCGCTATACAATAGCATGGGGTCCACGGATGGAGAGCGGGTAGGTTTCAAACTGCGGCTACCGCCACAACGCCGCGCACATCCGTCTGAAACGTTTCCAGGGATTTCACGGGTGGAGGGCAGGTGGTTTTGAAAAAGTTGCTATCGCCTCAGCGCAGCGCACACTCGTCTTACAGATCAGCGAAGGCTGCACGGATGGAGGACGGTTGGTTTCGAAATCCGCCGACCCTGTCGGCGTGTGCGAGGGGCTTGGCTGTTCGAGTCGTCGTCTCCGTCGGTCGTCGCCTCCGTCGTCCCCTTTCCCTGCAGCTTCCTTCTCAAGCTCGTGAGCGAGAGAAAAATCTAGCAGTGTCCCTCCCCCGCCGGGAGGGGGGGGGGGGGTAGCGACCCCCCCCCCGGGTCAGATACGACGCCCCCCCCTGGGACTCCTCTTCCCCTGGGCTCCAGCCAAGCCGACCTTGAGCAACCTCGTAATTGAGTCGAAGGGAAGCCCCTTCCCTTTGATCCCTCCCCCGCCGGGAGGGGGGGGGGGTAGCGACCCCCCCCCCCGGGTCAGATACGACGCCCCCCCCTGGGACTCCTCTTCCCCTGGGCTCCAGCCAAGCCGACCTTGAGCAACCTCGTAATTGAGTCGAAGGGAAGCCCCTTCCCTTTCATCCCTCCCCCGCCGGGAGGGGGGGGGGGGTAGCGACCCCCCCCCCCGGGTCAGATACTGGGATCGATGGGCCGTTTTCTAAGTAGGTGTGTCGGTTACAAATATCTATAACAACGTTGTAACAAGGCTATAACGTCGTTGTAATTTGTCAAAGGCCGTTGTATATGGTGTAAGTATTTCTGCGTTGGGGCTATGTAGATCGCACGTTTGTTTCAGGATTAGGAAGTATTGGAACATATTATAGTGGATGTTATTCTACTTAGGCGAAGTGAGGTTTTCAAGTTCCTGAGGTTAGCATGAATTTAACAACATGGTTACATATATGTTGGATCCCCCTGGTAAGTTATGTTGAAAGGGGTTCGCTTGCTTGCAAAACGGGAACCTTGACGAGTCTGAGGCTGCGTTTCTTCTCAGGGCGGTGCCCCCCCTCCTCACCGCAGCCCTTTCGGTCGAGTTGTTTGCTGGCAGCGGGGAGGCCCGTTTTGAGGACAACGATGGCGTTGGATGCCATCGAAGCAGTTCGCTCTGAGATCGAGGATTGTCTTTTTAGTTACAAGCATGGCGACTCGAAGCAGATCAAGACAGTGGGTGATTCCGTCATCCAGACGCTCTTGAACAACAACCTTGCATATCTACAGATATGCGACATCGACGAGATAGGAGTCAGCAGCATGAACAGGGACGGTCTAGGACTCGACGTCGTCGACGTCCACGAGCTCATCCCAAAGATTTTGGAGAGCGGGTGGAGCCTCTTCGAGGTTGCCGCGGCCACGCTGTTTTGAAATGCCCCCTGGAGAAGCAGGAAAAGCCGAGGCTGCGTTCAACGAGAGAATTGTCAAGGAGTCCGAGGGGTATTTGGCACCGTTCGTCAAGCCCATCCATTTTTTGACGGTGTCGAGCAGCCGCACCGTCGCTGGATGCCGCGCCACGAAGTGCCCTTGGGGGGCGCGTGGGGGAGGGGATGGGGGGGGGCTCACGGCAGAAGCCCTTTGGTCTGCCAGACCCGCCCCCTCCTCAGGACGAACGCCCGCGGAGGTGAGAATGTATAAGGGCCCATGGCCCTTGTACATTCTCACCCGCCCTCCCCCCCTTGCTCCTCTGACCCGCCCCCCCTTCCAGCAGGTACGCTTGCAAGACCAACCAGAAGGAGATCGCCAACGAGGACGGGACCATCAATCGGGACAAGGTTTTCCACATGGCCCCGAGCTACATGCAGCCCATTCAGAAGGGCATCCAGTTCACAGTGATACGATGGGAGGTGTTGGCCGCGTTCCCCGATCTCGCGGACCTGCTTCAGCAAGCAGGCAATCGAGGTCACGATGCACACCAGCAGCTTGGACTGGTGCAGGTTCTTCGTCAGATCCACGAGCGCGCGAAGCTCTACAAGACTGGGAGCGCGATCGATTGGCCGAAGGTGTCCTGGGAACCCGCGGGAAACTCGCCCCTGGAGATGCGTCGTAGGTTTTCGGGAGGTGACCCCAGCGGAACGCGATAGGCACACGTGCGCGGCAGACGCCGCGCACGTTTGCTGTCGTGAGCCGATGGGGTCACCTCCGACAGGTGCAGCTCAGGGTCAGCCAGAACGCGCCGCACATGGAGGACGCGATCGAGGACATGTGCACATTCGTTGGCAAGTACGGCGGCGGCACGACCCCGAAGTTCATCAACGCCCTCGAGCAGTGGAGCCGATCGCTGAATTCTCGGCGAGCCGTCCACAGCTCAACCTTCAAGGCTCTCGGCGCCCTCGACTTCAAGCAGTGCCCCGAGTACCCGTGGATGATGCTCAAGGCTGCAATGAGCGCCCCAGATGGCCCCTGGATGCGCGACGGGCAGTCTCGTCTGATATCGTCTGCTGACGCAGCCCAGGTCATTGGCTCCAAGAAGTCGCTCTGCGTGGCTGCCACATCCTACATGCGGGTCGCCGTCGACTGGTTCACCGAGAAGGTCGAGGAGTACAACCCCGTGGAGTTCGCCCAGGTCGTCGGCCGCTTCGAGGTTGACGCAGTGATGTTCATCCACGGGAAGAAATGCAAGGACTTGGTAAAAGCAATCGCGCAATCAAAAACCAGATCCTCCCCCTCCTCCTCCTCCTCCTCCTCCTCCTCCTCCTCCTCCTCGCCCATCCTCCTCCTCCGATTCCTCATGTTCCTCATCTTTCTTCTCCTGCTTCTCCTCCTCCTCCTCAACCTCCCCCTCCCCCATCCTCCCTGCCCCCGCCGCCCCGACTGCGAGGAGGTGGTGTTAAGGAGGAGGAGGTTGGGGGTGCGGGTGATGTGGCCACGGCTACCACATAGGCCCACCCCCTCCCCAACCATAGGGGGGCCAAGAGGCACCCAGAAGCTACCGCTCCCACATCCCCCCCCCGAGGAGACCATACCATCCCCCCCAAGAGGCTACACCACCCCTCCCAATGAGGCCCCAAAGGGCCCCCGAGAGGGGCTAACAAAACCCCCCCCCCCCATGCCACGGCCCCTCCGACGTGCGAACCTCTTCGGCCGATTGTCCGAAGGGTTTGGCGCGTCGGAGGGGCAGGGCCATTGCCGCTCGCCCGCCACAGGGGCGGCCGCAGCACTCGAGCATCGAAGAGATCGCAAACGCGATGATGGCTGACATCGTGAAGCGCTTCCCCATCACCGCCCCGATGCCCAAGCCGTGGGCCTATGAGAACGCTGCGCCTGCCCCCCCAGAGCCATCGTCGAGCGGGATGGTTGAGTACAGTGGGAGCTCAGTTCCCAGGGCCACTGTGAGGTCGATGGGTTTCGATGTGGGCAGGCAGGTCAAGAGCAAAGATGATGGCATCACGATATGCACAATTTCTGAGATGAAGGACTTCACCACCGTCTTGACTGCGGCCCCGACGGACCCGCCCGTTCGCTCCAAGGGCGGCGGGACGGCGGCGCCCGTGGCTCAGGAGGTGGGGAACGGCGCGTTGGCCGACGATTACCAGGACCACAGTTTCAAACAATTTCTGTTCTGTGTTGGCACTCGCCCGCCCATCAGTTGGCCGAACTGCTGCCCCACCCCCGTCATCCGTGGGTCCCCGAGGCTATCGAGGTCGGACGTTTCGGCCAGATGGGGGGGGTGCGGACTTCTGCCAACTGGTCGTTCGGCCTACGCTCGCTCCTGCGTGCTGCCCGTTGCGTGCTTGACCTTCGCGCACTCCCCTCATCGTCGGGGGAAGTTGGGGACAGGGGTCACTGGGGCCCCCATCGGGCCCCCCAAGCAAGGACTGCCCCAATTAAGACGGCCACAAGAGGGCGTCAAGACACATCCACGGATACGATAAGCAAACACGCCTTTCTCGAGAGCTCCTTGAGGCCGTCTGAGGCAATCTCGGGGTCCTCTCGGGATCCAGTTGGGGCTCTCTGGAGGGGGGGGGCGTTGTCTTGGCGAGGGCGTCAATGTGGCCTCGAGACGGCCCCGAGGGGAGAACGTAGGGGTCTTGAGGGAATGCAGGCACCAGGGCGAGGAGGAGGAGGAGGAGGAGGAGGAGGAGGAGGAGGAGGACCATGCGGAGGATGGTGGGAGGGGAGGGAGGAGGAGGAGGAGGAGGAGGAGGAGGAGGAGGAGGAGGAGGAGAAGGAGAAGGAAGAGGAGGATGAGGAGGAGGAGGAGGAGGAGGCGGAGGAGGAGGAATCGGAGAAGGAGACGGAGGAGGAGGAAGAGGAGAGGGAGGAGGAGGAGGCGGAGGAGGAGGGGAAGCAGGAGGAGAAGTAGGAGTGGACGGAGGACCTCGAGCCAACAAAAAATCACACCTCAGCTCGTGGTGGACCTGGCCGAGATCAAGATCGCACTCGACGACGCGAACGACCTGCTGGACCGAGATCAATCGCTATCTCTCTATCCCTCTCCCTCTCCCCCTCGGATGGGGAGAGAACGAGAGTGAGAGAGAGCGAGAGATAGAAATAAAGCGGGAGCGAGAATGAGCGAACGAGAGGGAGAGAGAGAGAGAGAGAGGGACTGAAAGGAGGGGGCGGGAGAGGGAGAGGGAAGAGGAGAGGGAGAGGGACTGAGCGAGAGAGAGGGAGGGGGAGGGAGGGAGGGTGGGAGAGAGAGAGAGAGAGGGAGGGATAGAGAGAGAGAGGGGGAGGGAGGGGAAGAGAGAGAAAGAGAGAGAGAGAGAGAGAGATGGAGAGAGACAACGAGAGAGAGGGGAGGGACGAGCGGGAGATACAAGGAGAGAGAGAGAGAGGGGAAACGAGAGAGAACGCGAGAAAGAGAGCGAGAAAAGGTAATGGAGGTGGGAGGGAGAGAGGACGGGACAGAGAGAGAAAGGGAGGGACATACATAGAGAGAGAGAGAGAGAGGACGAGTGAGAGAGATCTCACTCTCTGTCTCTTGCGCGCGCCTCCCCCTAGCGCCACCCCAGGACCACAAGGACGTGGCCCTGGAGATGATCAAGTCCAAGTACAAGGTCGCCCTTGGCGCCGCCTGCTCGATGTTCGACCCAGGCCCAGGGAAGCTGCACGCCGTCGTGTCGCCGTCTTCGAAGGGTAAGGGTTCGATTGAGAAGTTAGTAGCAGCAGTTGATTTCAAGAGCCGAGAGCTCACGCTGGTCCCCCTTGGCGTGAGCATCGGTGCAGGCCCGAAGGCACCCGCGAGCGCAGTTGTGCTCACGGATTGTGCCCATACCATCGATGGCAGGCCGTTTCAGTTGTGGGTGAACCCTCCAAAGATCGAGGTACCCGACGACCGCCCCAACAGCGGGTTCGTGCCCCCCTACTGGTGTGTTAAATATGCTGGAGACAGCACGGACGCCAACATGGCGGCAACGGTTGTTTCTATCAATGTAGTAGCAGAGCTCAAGACCGCTGCCAAGGTGGCCGCTGCACGGTCCAGCGCCACTGAGGTATCGATCCCTGTGCTCTCGAACACCGTCAAGATCCTCAAAGGGGCGGAGTTGGCGCTCAACCCCCTGTCGGCACCCTGGGCCAACCCGAAACACGGCAGGGACCGATCGGGGGCAGCGCCCAGGTGGCAAAGAAGGCCAGGCAGAGTTGAGCTACAGTGCAGAGCGTGGTGTAGGATCAGCCGTTGCGAAGCAGCATCAGCGCACGCTCGCGCACGATAGGGGAGGCAGAGAGTTTGAGCTAGGGAGGGAAGTTCAGGTCGGATGCGATTGCTAGCACGACAAGACACGCATGCGATAGGTGCGTGTGAGTTTTTTTGTTTCAGCGGCATGTTGTTCGGTGAAATGTTTGATGCCGATGGCCGCCGCCCTCATGAGGGCCATGGTGCACCATGGCCTGTTTGCCCTCGTCGGTTGGCCCAGAGCGAGTGCCGCTCTGCGACCGCGCCAGTGGCCGCACGAAACCGCCACCGCCCGACTGCTAAATCACACGAGTGAAACAGAGACCGGGTCCAGAAGGTTCCGGGATGCGTTTTTATTTGCCAGGATGGCGTCCCTGGGATTGCACCCGAAACTCCAGGGCGCGCCCAGTCAGGTCGCCCCCCAGGCCCTTATAGGGCCAGGTGGCCAACGCCATCATTGGTCACACGTGTTCCAGAGGCGACGGTTGTCTCAAAGGACGGCGAGAAGGAGGTGGTTGACGAGGAGGACGATGAGGGAGATGGAGGAGGCCACAGATGAGGTGGATGCAGGGGTGGCATGGGCGCTGACAGAGAGGAGGAGGAGGAGGAGGAGGAGGAGGATGGGGAGGAGGAGGAGGAGGAGGAGGATGCGGAGGAGGAGGAGGAGGAGGAGGAGGAAGGGGATGGTGAGGATGGGAAGGAGGCTGAGGAGGCCGAGGAGGAGGATGAGGAGGAGGATGAGGAGGATGATCGCAGCGGGCCCCGCAGCCTCGCAGTCCAAACCACAGCAACGCGATTGCCAGTACACACCACCATGCAGCCGCGTCCGCCAGATGGGCCGCCCCCGCAACGGCTGCTCCTCGCCGCGCATCCACGGCCCACCGCTGCACCGCCCTACCAGCGCAAGGTCAGGGTCGAGGACTGCCCTCCGCCCACGCAGCCGCCGCCGAAGAAGCAGGCGCGTACCGCGTCGCATGTGGGGGAGCCGCACGTGGTGCCGCCGAGTGTGCAGACCCCTGTGCAAGCTGCGCCTGCTGCGGGTTCACCCACCGACGAGCCTGAGCCCTCGCCGACGTCGTCGGGTTCAGCGGAGCCCCCGCACCCCAAGCCTGAGCCATCGGTCGAGCCCACGTCGCCCGCCATGCTGCCCGCCGAGACCACGGGCACGATGGACGACGCCGCGGCGGCGTGGAGCAAGGTCGTGGCGCGCCACAAGGTGTGGGTGGACCTCGACAACAACACCAGGCGCCTCTACGCCGTGCTTCGCGCGGCTGGCAAGGAGACCGACGATGCATATGCTGAGTACCGTCGCGCGCACGAGATCGCGCGCAAGATGCGGCCCCCGACCCTGGAGGAGCTGGATACGCTGGACCAGGCGAAGTTCGAAGACTAGGACAGCTTCATTCAAAAAAAAGGAGGATGAGAGGGCAGGGATGGCAGGGAGGAGGAGGAGAGGAGTGAGCAAGAATATGGTACCCCCCCCGCTTGAGCACGCAAGAACATCTGGGGGCAAGACTGCGCTCGCTAAAAGGTAGGCCCCTCCCCGCTTGAGCTCGAACGAAACATATAGGGGTCAAAAAGGAGGGGGCGATCACTAAATGTTTGCCCCCACACCCGCGCCTCTCTGCCCTCTCTCAACCCCCTGCGCACTTCACAGCTACCCCCCAACATCTCTCTTTCATAATCTCCATCCTCGAACGGCCGCAACACTGGTGTTCAACAAGGGCTATTTTAAAACGGGCAATTCCCATTGGGGCCTCCAGGCCCTCCCGAGAGTTTGCCGCGGTGGCGCCCTGCAGAAATCATTGCCGAGCCTTTACACGGGCATCCGTTTGAACGTGGTCCGCCGCTCCCCGATCGGGGAGGATGAGGGCGAGTTGTCGGGAGAGGGCCATGCTAACAAGGGGAGGGTTTTGACCACGCCGCTGCCCTTCGGAGACTTGCTCGGGGGAGGCGACGCCGAGAGTGAGCAGCGGGCGCGCCGAGCCCGCTTTGTCTCCAGCAGCTCCGCAGGAGCCTCATAGCCCCCCACCCCCGCCCTCTCCTGGGGTACCTACGGGGGGGGCGGCCCTGTCTTGCAGCTCCACAAGCGCCCTGACCCCCCTCCCCTGGGGCACATGTGAAGAGGGGGGCCCAGTCCTCACTTCCCTGATCTCACTCGTGGTGCTCATTCCTGCCCCTGCCCGTCCTTCACCACCAATACCTCCTCCATCCAAGTGCAGCCCATTTTGGCTCGAGTGTGTTTCGTCAGCCGTCGGCGGTGCCAGCTGTGGACTTCAAGTGCTGCGCTCGGTCATGGCGCACATCAGGCGCGACCTCATCAGCGTCTCCATGGACGGTGACCAGAGCATCCCATCGTCGTGGGTAGCTGAAACCAAAGAGGTTGATGGCGTGGTGTATGTGCTGGTGGACAGGACGCGCTCCAAGTTCAAGTCTTTCGTGAAGTCCGACATGTCGATGCTCAACGCAATCGTGGATGCGCGGAACTCCGAGGTGGATCGTCAGATGGCCTCGCTCGCGCCCTTGAGCGATCCGCTGAGCAGCGGATCATCGAGCAACGGAGACAGCCCTAACAGCTTGCCAAAACGCCCGAGGCGCGAGATGGTCGACGATATCCCTTCCATATTGACCGTGGAGGTGAAGGACGCCCAGGGCACGATCCACGCGCTTCGCGTGCAGTCCGCGGCCCAGCACCGCAGCAAGCTTGCCATCGAGTGCACGCCCGAGGCCCTCGCTCTCCTGACCAAGAAGGCTTCCCCGCAGCATAGTGATTGCATCGCCGATGTCGGCTCATTGCCTGAGCACGTCGCTTGGTTGCCACACAGGTCGTCAGTGAGGACGCGGTACTACTGCAAGGAGAAAGGCAAATGGAGAACCCACAGCATCCCCGTCCCCGCGGACTCCGAGGATTTCGACGCCCGCCTGGCCACGGCGGCCACTTCACTCGCAGATTTTCGGTTGGAACACCACTCGGAACCACCTACAGTGCCGGAACTCCCCGATCGCTGATGATGGGTAGGTTGTGCGTTAGGGAGTTGCGCGTAACAGCCGTCAGTTTGTAGTTTTCGCTGGTGCTAGGGGGGGCATCGGCAGTGCCGTCGACGTGGCTGTGCCAGTGCAGCCGCCAGGCAGAGTAAACCATGCAGATAGCAACGAGTAGAACGCGCTAGGGAAACATCTGCGTTCCCATCACATATAGCAAAGGTTAGCGCGTTTGAGGGGTTCAATACTCGCTGTCGCGACCACCCGCGCACCCTCTCCACGTCGATCCTGAACGGCCCCAGGGACCGAACTTAGTCGTGATCTGCATCGTCTCGGACCTGATTGCTAACGCCCCCAACGCATGACCCATACACATATCCGTTCCGTTCAGGTTGTGGCGAGCCCCTGAAACGCCTGCAATGTCCAGACATGTACGCCGTCTGGCGGCGTCCGTCGGATGCGGCGGGGCTCGTTCCGCACAGAGGTGTTGGGGGTGCCCCCGATGTTCCAATCGCCAGCTGGCGATTGGAACATATGTTCCAATCGCCAGCTGGCGATTGGAACACGTGTTCCAATCGCCAGCTGGCGATTGGAACGCCAACATGGCTTGTTAGGCATGTTCCAATCGCCAGCTGGCGATTGGAACACGTGTTCCAATCGCCAGCTGGCGATTGGAACATTGGGGTGCCATACTTAGGGGTGCCTAAGTGGAGTCGAGTCGCAGTCATCCCATAGCATCTCTTGGCAGGCCGTACGTGCCGTCACGCTCGCTAGAGGGCGCGCGGTGGCGCTGCTGGGGCCTTCGGTAACCACCTCAGGCGTGAGTTCTGGGTAGCAACAATGACTTCACAGGTGCCACATCCCCACGTGTCTGACGGCGGAGTGCACCTCAGGCCTGTGTAATTTCAGCGGTTGGCTACAGTTTCCCTCGCTCGTGTCAGTCAGTAGTCGGCAGCCGTTTTGGCTCAAACCTTTGCTTGTCATCACTCGCACTCGCTACTCAGGCTGCCCAGTGTTTGCCGACTGCAGTGGCGGCATGGCCGTGACGGCGGCCGATGCGATGGTCAACACCCTCAGGCTGCGCGTTCAGTTCGTGGAGGCCCAGGTGCGCAACGGATTGGACCCTGCCACGCTGCTGCAGAGCCAGACGAACGCCTTGGTAGCCCACATCAACCAGATGGGCACCGTCAGCATGGCCGACGTCAACACCATCTCGGCCGAGGTATCGATCGGCCCGTGGACGGATGATCAGAAGCAGGCCATGGCTGCTGCGCTGGGCAACGCAGCGGCGTCAGGGCCAGGTGTGCCTGTTGCCGCGAGGCCGCAGCAACGCTGTGACGACCTCGACCACTACTTGACCGAATCGGACTGGGCGACCCTGCGCGACGGGAACTTGGCTGAACCTCCGAAGGTTGCCGTACTGGCAAGCCGTATGTGGCGTTTGGGCATGACGTGCCCAAGCGAGCGGCTTCTGAAAGCAGCCGTCAGCATCATCATGGACTGTGACCCGCGGGTCAATGCGAAGCCAGCGCATGACCTCAAGACCATAGCGACGAGCATACAGTCAGCGATCAAGACCCTCGACGGCCAGCACAGGCACACGTTCGCCCACATCAGGACCTACCCGCCGCTCCCTTCCCACTTGGGCGCTGACTTGGTTGCCTTTGCGTACGACGGTGGCGCTGGGCCCGTCGCGCCGCCAGTGCAGCGCGGCTTGGGCATGGGGGGCTACAGGAAGACCCACAAGGCCTTCAAGGACGGTGCGGCTCCCTCGAGCCACTCGCCGTACGCCGCAGTCCCCGTGCTGAACCTCCAGCAGGGCATCCAGCCTACACCGATGGAGGTCATGACGCAGATGGCATCGTTGCTGCTCCCTGCGATGCAGATGCTCACGGGTCACAGCGGCGCCGCGGGCACGGCAAGCGGTGCCATCGCGTACGGGAGCGGTGCCCTCGCCGACATGAGGCCTCGCCCGCGACCCAGGACGCTCGCAGAGCTGTCCATGTCGCCCGCAGGGGGCCAGGAGGCGTCTTCGGCACCGAGTGGCGGGGCATCGCCTCTGGCGTTGTTGGACAGGCCTCAGCAGGGAAGCGTGCCAGCTCAGTTTGAGCCGCCTTGCCCAACTGCCGCGCCCACGGACGCGGCCGACGAGCTCGAGAAGAAGAGCTCTGGGAGCGTAACATGCCCACCATTACCATGTGTCCCAGGGTTTCTAGGCACGCTTAGTTTTTGCAGTTCAGGGTGCAGCAAACCAAACCAGATCCCCACCGCATGCTACTCACCCCACCTCCCCCTCCACGTCCTCCTCCTCCCTCGAGTCATCGCACCTCGTCGCCGCCCTGCCTCGATCTTGCTAGACGCGCGTTTGTAGTATGAGAGATGCCGATACCTCCTTGATACTATCTGCGGGGTTGCCGCTCCCCCCTCCCCCTCCCACGGGATACCACCCAGGGCTACGCATCGAAACATTGGGGGTGAGTGGAGTGCGCGATGGGGTGGGAAGGTAGAGGGGGAGCGGGGCGACTGTTGATCTTTGATAGCGTCTCCACGCAGGGCCCGATTGAGCCATCAAGGATGGGGGCGTGCGATAAGCTCACGAAGCGACCGATGCGACGACACTGCGAACCACTGTCTCGCCGAAGGCCACCAGGATGCCCACCCCCAAGAACCCCCTGAGGCCGCGAAGGTGCCCCCAAGATGACACCACAAGGGCTTCAAGGTGGGCCCATCAAAATCTCAGTGGGCGCCCAACGTATATTCAATAAGACACCGAAAGGACGGGTGCTTGCGATGCCAACCGCTACGACTCTAAATTGCCATCGGCTGCGTTGTCAGTCAGGCCCCTGAGCTGCCCCGAGAGAGCCTCGTGAGCGACTCAATGCACCACGACTGATCCAACATGCATGCGTATGCTATGCAATGCTATGCGACGCGGGCGAAGAGCACGCATGACAGCTTAAACAGTAGGTGTGGGAAGGAAACGTTGGTCACCTTGGGCTTAGGTCATCCCCCTCCCTCATCCTCCCTCCTCCTCCCTCCTCCTCATCCTCCTCCTTCCTCCCTCATCCTCCTCCTCATCCTTCTCCTCACCCTTCTCCTCCGCGTCCTCCTCATCCCCTCCTGGGCCAACGCCAGCGGGCCGCAACGTTGTCCTAAGCGCCACTCCGAGTGGGATTGGCGGTGCGTTTGGACTCGTTCGGGTCAGGGGATCAGCCAAGTCAAAAAACACACGCCCCTGGTTTCAACCGCCCCTAGTACCGCCGTCCCCGTCGCCGCCGTCGGCGGGGTCCTCGTCGCACTAGCCGTCGCCACCCCCCCCTGCCACCGTCGGGCGGGTGCTGTGCCATCCCCCCCCCCCCTCCCTCTGCCCGCGAGGATGGCGCTGGCGGCCGAGGCCCGCGGGGCGAGGCTCGCCGACCTTGGCGGAGGCGCCGAGGACGAGGTGGGCGATGAGGCCCCCGAGGGCGAGGCGCTTGGCGCAGGCGCTGCCCGCGGCCGTGGCAGGGGCCGCGGGAAGGCCCGCGGCAGGGGAGGTGGCGGGGGCCGCGGCGGAGCCCGCAAGGGCATGAAGGCTAAGCCTGCCGCCGCAGCTGTCTTGAAGCGCCCTGCAGCGGCCGCTCCAGGTGGCGCGGCGCTGCAACTAAACTTGCCCAAACCATATGCGTCGTGCAAACCTCGACCCCTGGACCACCCAAAAAACATAGCCGTGCTAAGTGTGCTGCTCATCTCGGGGTCGGTGGGCCCGCGACACCGTTCTAATCACCCCACTTCGCGCGCCCTCGTCGCTGCCGTGTTCGGGGGTGGAGGGAATGATGATGAATATGTGGTGGAGGGGGAGTGCGGCAGAGGAGTGAGGGGGGAGGTAGACTCTATATCCCTACCAAGTGGAGAGGGCGAGTGTTTATGTTTCTTGTTGCCAACGCACGGCGGTTCGCCCAGGTGGGGCTGCCAAGTTCGCGATGCCGAAGGGCATCGACTACAGCCGCTGCCTCAACAAAAAGGACGCCATGTGCCGCGACAAGAACACGTTCGCATCTCGTGCGTATTCTGCCGCGATCTCCTCGGCGAAGGCCATGGGGATCACTGGTGACATTTTGAAGGTGATTGGCCGCACGGCCTACGAGGACGCTGGGAGCTTCTGGAGCACCGCCCGCTAGGCTTGCCCTACCGACGCTGCAGCTTTGATGTGGCGTGCTATACTTTTCCTCGCTCGCCAGAGTTCAGCACATTTTAAGTGGCATGCACATGCATGCCAGTGCGCATGGGGTTGTTGGCGTGCTTTCGTACACGAAAGGGCGAGTGCACTGTTGAACTGCGAGCTCTGGCACCTTTGGAGCGCATAGTCGTACGGGGGCTGAAGCCACGTGGACCGTCAGAAACACTAGGCATCAACATTGCGGTTCAATCCTCGGCGCCGTCAGGGCCAACATACACGCACCCCCCAATGGCGGTTTGTTCATGGCCTTCTTAACCATCATGTCCCAATGGCCGTCGTAGCTTCCGCGGCCCTCTATAGCATTTGTGCTTGAGGGTGGCGCCGAAAGCTGTGATGGTTAATGGGTGCCTGTTGGATACGATGGCGATGGCGGCTATGCCATTGTTCCCGCCCTAGCATCCGCACCCTCGGAGCCCCCGAATGTTTTGTAAAGCGCACTTCACCGTTGTTCCCCCCCTGCTCTCTAGGCCATCCCACCCGATCACGCACCCCACTCTCGAACAAGGCCTCATCAAGCTTGGTCGTTAGCATTCCCAATGGTTGGCGTGAGGCCGCAGAGATTCCAATCCTGGCATTCGTCCCTAAAACGACATGTCGACGCTGAAACCGTGCGCCCACGCACCCAGCGCTGCGTCATAGGCCGAGCCAATATGCATAGCGTGGCGTTGGGGGAGGAGGAGGGGAGAGAGGAGGTCGGAGGGGGCGATGGAGGAGAGGGCGAGGGGGAGAGGAATGAGGCGGCGAAGATGAGACGATGGAAGAGGAGGATGACGAAACAACAAACGGTTGCACTGAAATGCGGCCCGTGGCAACGCGCACGGTGGCTACATAAACTGAGCTGCGCAAGTGCGCTCGTCAGTAGCCGTTTCGGCCCAAGCAAATTCACGCATGACAGACCGCCCGAAGAAACGAGCGTGTCTTACAGACCTCGGCAGGGAGTCACATGTCAGCGCCGCGGCGCTATCGAAGCTGTTGAGAACCCTTTCCAATGAGGACCTCCCGTCGGCATACAGTACGTTCTCGATTCAGAGAGCAAGGCAGCAGATAGCATATCAACAGACAAGTTTCGGACCGATCGTGCAACCCCTGCCTGCGCGCTGCAAATCGACCAACAAGGATTTAGGCATGTTCTGCATCCACCCGTGGGCGTTTCTCGAAGCTGCGTGCAAGGAGCCCGAGTCGTTCAAGAGCACGCTGGTGAGCGTGCTGAACCGCACTGGCAACTTCATCAATATAGTTTTCTACTCTGACGAAGTGGTCCCTGGCAACCCGCTGGGGGACCACAATTTGCGGCGCCTGGAGGCGGTCTACTGGACGGTGCGGGACTTCAACTGGCCGCTTCTCGCCAGCGAAGATGCATGGTTCACAGTATGCGGCGCGAGATCAACGAGCGTCTCGAAGCTGGCGGGAGGGATGTCAGAACTCGTCAAGTTGGTGCTGCGGCTGTTTCTCGGCAGCCCGTCGGGCGTCGACCTCCGCAGCGGCATATCGTTCCACGTGCCAGGCGAGGAGCGGCCGAGGCTGCTTCGCAAGGCACAACGCACCCCACCGTTTCCCTCACCCCAGGCCGAGGAGGGCACGTGAAGGAGAGGAGACGGTGGAGGACGGAGGGCGAGGGCATGGGCCGAGGGCTTGGAGGCGGTGGGGGACGAGGAGGCCAACGTAGAAGATGAATGGGGGTTCGGGTGAGGGGAGCGTTTGCGAAAGAGGCAGGGGAGGGTAAGGATCTACACCCACCCTCAAACCTGCTCATGAGGGGGATCAGCACCCACCCATGGGAGAGGGAAGGGGGTGGGGGGTGATCAGCACCCACCCCAGCTTCGATCCGCCTGCGTTGTGCCCACCCCCCCAAAAAGGCTGCTGTTCGGCAGGCTCGCCCAGGTCGTGCAGGACGAGCGGGCGCACAAGTTCGCGTTCCAGTGCATGGGGGCGACGGGGCACAAGGTGTGCGCCTTGTGCGCCAATGCTGTATCGCACAAATCGGCGTGGCTCCCCGATGGCACAGGCTACTTGCAGAGCGCAGCCAACTTGGACCCCACCGTGTTCGAGAGAGCAACCAACGAGTCACTGCACAGCATTCAGGCGAAGTTGAAACACACGCATGACACGTCCAAGGCCAAGTTGGCTGCACTAGAAACGGCACTTGGATGGCGGTACGTTGCATCGGGGGTCCTCCAGGACCCGCACATCGCCCTTCGAGTAGTAGATGTGTGGAGCTGGGACTGGATGCACGTCTATGTGGTTGGAGGAATCTTCGAGATCGAATTGAAAGCTCTTTTCGGTTTGCTCCCGTCCGAGCTTGGGGGCAAGAGGCTGACTGTTTTTCTGAGCGTATGGGTGTGGCCTGGCGCGTATGCAGATGCGCGCAGTATATGCGATGGCAACGCCGCCTGCAAGCCAGGGGGGTCGGCATCCGAGTATATCAGCTTGTGCCCAGTTCTTGCCAAATACTTGAGAGATATTGTGCAGCCACGGGGCGTACTCCCCGACCATGTTGATAGCATGCTCAAGCTGTGCGCAGTCATGGACTGTCTGCACCGCTCGAACGGTGGTTCAGTCTCCCCAGTGGAGCTGGGAGAGGCGATCATCGATCATCTCAATGCGCAGAAGAAGGCCTACGGCTTGGAGCTGTGGAGGCCCAAGAGCCATTGGGCGACGCACCTCCCGCGCCAGCTTCTGCGGGACCAGTGCCTGATATCATGTTTCCTGTGCGAACGAAAGCACAGACTTTTAAAGCGCTTTGCTGATGAGCGCCACAGCACGTTGGCCTACGACCGTGGATTAATGGAGGAAGTTGTGTTGCAGCATCTGTGGGATTTGAGGTCGCCGCTCGATCGGTGCGATCTCCTCGAGCCCCGACGGCCTAGCAAGAAATTGTTGGCGTCGCTGGGGTCCGTGTGCAATCTAGGAGGGTCTGATGACCTGTGGACGGCAAAATCCTGCTACATCAGATGCAGGACTGTGAACATGGGAGATGTTGTGATGGTGTCGGGTCCAAGTGGACTGTCGTTTGGACAGGTGTTTTTCTGGGTTCGCGTAGGGACCTCGCCCGTGCTCGCTTGCATTTCGTGTTGGGAGACGTTGGGCATGTTTCCGACGTTTGCTCGGTGCAAGGTTCTAGAGAACCCCAGGATAGTCGACGCATCGTGTGTCCTGGCAGCTTGCATTTACCTCGCCGCAGACCGCGATGAAGTGTCGCAAGTCCTGATCCCGTCAGGTTTGAGGCCGTAATGGCTGTCAGCAGGGAGGGGATGGGACGAGGATAAGACGAGGAGAAAGAGGAGGAGGAGGAGGAGGAGGAGGAGGAGGAGGAGGAGGATTACGAAGAGGAGGAGGAAAAGGAGGAGGAGGAGGAGGACTACAAGGACGAGGAGGAGGAGAAGGCGGAGGAGGAGGAGGAGGACTGCGAGGAAGAGACTGAGGAGGAGGAGGAGCAGAAGAAATATGAGGAACAGGGGCAGGGGGAAGAGGAGGAGAAGGAGGAGAAAGATGAGGAGGAGGAGGAGGAGGAGGAGGAGGAGGAGGAGGAGGAGGAGAGGGAGGATGAGGAGAATGAGGGGGAGGATGAGGAGGAGGAATGCAACACGGATGTATTGAGGGCGCCGTGCAACAATGATGTTTTAGGGGCGCCGTGCAACAAGGATGATGTTTTAGGGGCTACCCCGTGAACCAAAATGGCGGAGGAGGAGGAGGAGGAGGAGGAGGGAATATGAGGATGACGAGGTGGATGACGAGGAGGAGGATGAGGAGGATGAGGGGGAGGAGGGCACTGGGGGAGTGATGGCAACAAAGAGCAGGAGTGAGCCGACCATGAGAACACGGCAAGGTCGGAGATGTCGGAAAGGGCACGGTGCAGCTTCTGTGTTTCACGCCGCTGGGGCGGGTCCGTTAGCTCGGACTCGCGCTTCCATCGCTCGGTACCTCCTCCTACTCCTCCTCCTCCTGTTCAGCGCCCTTCGCCCTCCACCCTCCTCACCGCTCCTCCTCCATCGCCTCCTCCTCCTCCTCCTCCGTCGCCTCCTCCTCCTCTGTCGCCTCCTCCTCCTCCTCCTTCTCCTCCTCCTCCTCTCCCTCTCCTTCTTCCTCCTCTTGCTCCTCTTCCTCTTCACCTTCTCCTCCTCCCCCCGCTCGTCGTCGTCGTCCTCCTCCTCCCCCTCGTGATCCTCCTCCTCTCAGTATACCCCCTTCTCCTCTTCCTCCTCCTCCTCCTCCTCCTCCTCCTCATTATCATCATCGTCATCATCATCATCATCATCCTCATCCTCATCCTCATCCTCATCCTCATCCTCATCCTCATCCTCATCATCCTCATCCTCATCCTCATCATCATCATCATCATCATCATCATCATCATCATCATCATCATCATCATCATCATCATCATCATCATCATCCCTCCACCCACCCCCGATTTCTCAACTTCATTCTTCGTTCATCTCCTCGTCCTCATCCCCTCCACACACGCATCTTGACTCGCCCTCACAGTCAACTTTGCGCTCTCCACCTTAATTGCACTCGCTCTGCCTCCTCCTGCTCCTCCTCCTGCTCCTGCTTCTCATCCTCCTCTCCCTCCCTCTCCCCACTCCCTCTTTTTATGCTGCGCTCGCGGCTGGAGTGCCAAAAGCGCATCTCATCCAGCACGGCGAAAGCCGATATATATGTAAAATATCGGCATTTGTCTGGCCCGAAGGCCGTTCCCATTTTCAGGGGCCGCGTCTGGCAACGCCGTTTCGCTGGAGACCCAAGTAACCGAACCAGGATACAAGCGCGCCGATAAGCACCTTATAAATCGGCGCAAAAACAGATTGCAAACTTGAACGTATCTGTCTTTGAAATTGCCCAACCAGGATCGAATCTTGGCATGTCATTAGTAAGCAGGGCATCGATCCCAGTACGACGCCCCCCCCTGGGACTCCTCTTCCCCTGGGCTCCAGCCAAGCCGACCTTGAGCAACCTCGTAATTGAGTCGAAGGGAAGCCCCTTCCCTTTCATCCCTCCCCCGCCGGGAGGGGGGGGGGGGTAGCGACCCCCCCCCCGGGTCAGATACGACGCCCCCCCCTGGGACTCCTCTTCCCCTGGGCTCCAGCCAAGCCGACCTTGAGCAACCTCGTAATTGAGTCGAAGGGAAGCCCCTTCCCTTTCATTCCTCCCCCGCCGGGAGGGGGGGGGGGGGGGGTAGCGGGGGGGGGTAGCGACCCCCCCCCCCCCGAGTCAGATACGACGCCCCCCCCCCGTACCGACCTTGAGCAACGTCGTCATTGAGTCGAAGGGAAGCCCCTTCCCTTTCCCTTCCCCGACGGGGGGGGGAGAGGAGGTCCCGGGGGGGGTCCCGGGGGAGTCCCGGGGAAGTCCCGGGTCAGATACGACACCTCCCTCCCCCACCTTCTCGTCCTTCTCCCCGTTCCCCCAAACCATCCCACAGCCCGTGCCTCTTGCTGCGCATTGCGAACAGGGTCGGCGGCACCGGCCGTCAGGCCTTCGCAATCTAGCAGTGTCGTAATCGAGTCGAAGGGAAGCCCCTTCCCTTCGATCCCTTCCTCAGGGGGGGGGGGGGGGGTCCCGGGGGGGTTGGGGGGGGGGGGTCCCGGGGGGGGGGGTCCCAAGGGCGGTCCCGGGGGGGGTCCCGGGGGGTGGGGGGGCAGATTCGTTTTCCCTCGGGCGGCCTAAAAACATCGAAAACACTCCAAATGAGGTCCGAATGCCTAAGATGGCCCCCGAGACGGCCCAAGAGGGCCCCGAGTCGCCCAAAGATCGGCCGAAAACGCCCACGATAGCCCCAACACCGTCCAAGAAGCCTCCAAGACGTCCCAGGCCCCCTCCAAGAGACCCCCAGGAAGCCCCAAGAGGCCCCCACAAGGCTTCCAAGCGGCCCCTGAGAGCTTCCCAAGAGGCCCACGAACTACCCCCAAGAGGCCCCCAAGAGCGCTCGTCGTCGTGGTCGTCGTCGCCATTCAGGGTCGGCGGCACCGGCCGTAAGGCCTTCGCAATATAGCAGCTATCGCCTTACCGCCGCGTGCACTCGTCTTACAAGTTGCAAGGTCCCAGGAGCGGGGTCCCGCCACGATTTGGGAGTGTCGGGGCGCAGTAGTCACGTTGACTCGAAGTGTTGACCCCCTGGATTGCGGCTGTGCTGCGATTGGGGGTCGCCAGCAGCAAAGTTAGTCCGCGGCGTTGAAGTCCAAGGACTGGCGTTGTGACGCAATGGCGACTATCAGACGGTTGTCTTCCAACGGGGCACTTTCAATCAGTAAGCAAAAAAACCTTGCGCCAGACTCAATGATCGCACGACTTCCATAGTCTAGGGGTCGGCGGCGCATCTGATTCAGTTGTCGAGGAGGCGGAGGGGGGGACAAAACAAACGCCATCATACGTAGTACTTCCCATGCACGTGTCTCGGGAAATTGCGCACGCAAGTTGCACACCACAGCGTTGGACGGCCCCGCTACCCGCGTGAGCACCACTGCCTTGGCGCATCCACCCCGGGCTCGCAGACAAGAACGTGTGCGGGGTATCGTCGGGAAGGCTTCCTGGCTTGGTGTAAGCACGCATGTCTTTTGTGTGCAAGGTCTCGCTCGGGACCCCAACTTCTGCTGGAGAACAAAAAAAGGCTGCGTTCGAGAGGCGAGACAAACAATACTGCCGAAACTTGAGAACCGAACCTTACAACAGCACGCTTCTTGGACTGAATTCAGTCGTTTTCTATCAGCTTGGAACAGGTTCTTGCACGAAGCTCCAAAAATGGAACTACAGAGAGGGAGCTGGGCGGGAGGGATTATTGCAACATCGTTGATCCGTCGTGGGTTTATGCTAGTCCTTCTCCTCCTCACTCCCCTTCTCTGCCGTTCCCTGCTGCGCTTCCTCATTTTCCTCCTCCTCCTCCCCTCCTCATCATCCCTGCTGCTGCCTGCTCCTCCTCCTCCTCACCATCATCCTCTTCATCCTCCTCCTCCTGTTCCTCCTGCTCCTCCACCTCCTCCTCGCCCCCTGCCGATTCTCCGCCTCCTCCCCCGTTCTGCTCCTCGTCCTGGCTGCTCCTCGTCCTGGCTGCTCCTCCTTCTCCGCCGTGGCGCTCCCTCCCCCTCCCCTTCTCCCTTCCCCTTCTCCCTTCCCCATTCTCCCTTCCCCTTCCCTTTCCCTTCCCTTTCTCTTCTCCCCTTCTCCCCTCCTCTTCCCGTCCCCCTCCCCTTCCCTTCCCCTTCCCTCTTCCCTTTCTCCACCCCCTCCTCCTCCAGCAAAGTCGAAGGAAAGGCAGAGATACGGGCGCACACCTACGCACACACAACACACACACACACAAACTCGAGCGCGACAAAGAAAAGTACGTGCCATCACGACGAGCACCGCCTTCTCTTTCTCCTCCTCCTCCTCCTTCTCCTCCTCCCTCCTCCCACCTCCCACCTCCTCCTCCTCCGACGACGACGACGACGACACCTTCCTCCTCCTCCTCCTCCTCTTCCTCCTCCTCTACCGAAGACGACAGTGGGAGGGAGGGGGAGGCGCCCTCCCTGCTCCCGCTGCTCTTCGCTCCTCGCTTCTCCTAGCTCCTCATCCTCCTCCTCCTCTTCCTCCTCCTCCTCCTCCTGCTCCTCCTCCTCCTCCTCCTCCTCCTCCTCCTCCTCCTCCTCCTCCTCCCCCTGCTTTCTTCGTTGTCTGACCTTCGGGCCCCCGTCGTTGCGGGCGCTGGATATGGATACACATCTGGCCACTATGGGGCCAGACTTTTACCCATCTCCACTGCGCTCAGCCTTTTGGCGCTCCTTCCCAGACAGTCCAAGAACCAATGGATATGGATATAGATCCTGCCCGCACTCGTGGCCACGACCTGGCGCGGCTGGGTAAACGGGCTTTGATTGACCCCAGGAGTGATGGGTTTGGAGCGGATTTGGACGGGGGCATCCAGGGGGCGGGGCGAAGAATTTGGACAGAAGCGCGCCGCCTGTGCACCCAGAATCCGGTCCGGGCTCAAGTTCGGAAAATCCTCCGAGAAGGTTTGAAAAGTCGAAAAGTCAAAAAGTCAAAAATTGAAAATTCGAAAAGTCATTAGGGTTGGCGAGGTGGCTGAAAGGGTGAAACGTCGAAAACTCGAAAAATCGATCAGAGCGGCTGAAGACTTGAAAAGTCGACAAGTTGAAAAATCGAAAAGACGACAATCCGCAAGTCAGAGAACACCCGGGGGTCTCCCAGGGCGCGAGTGTTCGCATGGTGTGGGGCCTCCGGGGGTTTTCGCATGGTGCAGGGCCTCCCCGGGCCTCCCAGGGCAGGCGTTTTCGCATGGTGTAGGGTTCAGTCGGGCCTGTCCCCCGACAGGGGGATTTTGGACGAGCAGTGTAAAAATACCCCAGGAAATATTCCGAAGTGGTCAAAAGTACTCAGAAAAAAGTCCCCATATCTTTTTTTCAACTATTTTTGAATACCCCCCCTGTAGAGGGACCGGCCCGACGCAAGTGTATAGGGCCTCTCTGGGGATCTCTGCACAGCGTCGGGCCTCCCAGGGCCTGCCCCCCCGAGCGGGAGTTTTCTCGCATGGTGTACAAGGGCGCCTCCCCGGGCCCCCTCCCAGGGCGTGAGCTTTCGCGTGGTGTCGGGCTTCCTGGGGCTTCTCAGGGCGAGGGTTTTCGCACGGCGTCGGGCCTCTGCAGAGGCCCGACGCCATGTGTTCAGCCAGAAATGTTCAAAGAACTTTTCGTGGAAACCACAACAGGTTCTCATAACATTGTTTGGTAGGCCTGCAGGCGAGCCAGGATGCGAGCCTCCCAGGGCGGGAGTTTTCGCACGGTGTCGGGCCTCCGGGGGCCTTCGCACGGTGTCGGGCCTCTGGGGGCACCCCGGGGCGTGAGTTTTCGCAGGGCGCATGGCCTCCCACGACATCTGCGCACTGCGAGCTTGACGTGTCGACTTCTCGACGTTTCGAAATTTCGCCTTGGGCCGGAGGAGCCAGCTCGCCATCCTCCCTCCTCCTGGGTTCCCGCCCACCAGTCACAGTCAACCCGTATAGTAAGGATGCGCGATGAGGATGCCAGGGCCTTGGACGCCCATTTCGAAGCTGTCCGAGCGGGGCGCGGCCCACGAAAGTGGCCAAGGATGGGCCGAGGAGGCAAGGATGTAAGGGTACCCTTGGGAAGGTTGCCCATCCTTCCCACCTGTGCGGGTTGACTGTGCCTCTCTCCACCTCTTCTCCCTCCTGATCACCCTGGGCCTCTTGGGCAGGACCGCTGCAATCCGGCCTGAGGCCGCGGAAGTTCCTCTCCCTCGCGCATTGTCGACCTTTTGGCTTCCAAGCTTTTCGGCTTTCGGCCGAAGCGATCGCTTTTTCGACAAGTCGAAATTGCGACCAAAAAATACGAGACGTCCGCGGCGATTTGATGGCGTTGTTCGCCACGGGGCCAGCGCTCGAACATCGGGCGGCCCACGGACGGCCCAGGCAGCGCCAGGACAGGGCCCGGGGACGGCCCAGGAGATCAAGGACCTCACGGCCGCTACTCTGGCTGGCGGTTCAGGTCGGGCGGGCGTACGGGATGCCCGCGGCGATGTGCCGGCGCTGTCCGCCCTGAAACTAGCGCTAGAACATCGAAGATCAAGGGCCGGCCCCAGGATGGCCCGGATGATTCGGTTGTAATCGGGGACCAGTTCTTCCAAAACCGAACGGCATTATTGTCCGGGAGGCCCCTTGGAAGGCATCAAGAAGCCACAGAGAGCCCCAGCAAGCCCCAGGGCGGCCCAGGCCGTAATACCAGCCGAACTCGATGGAATCGGAATAAGTTTTTGGCAAAATCGGCCGGCGTCATGGCCCAGGAAGCCCTTGGAAAACATCAGGAAGCCCCAGAGGGCCCCAGGAAGTCCTGGGACGGTCCAGGCCATAACACAAGCCGATGTTGGTGCAATCGGGAGACACTTTGGCACAATAGGCTTGTGTCATGGCCCAGGAAGCCCCTTGAAAAACAGCAGAGTCCCGAGAGGCCCCAGGAGGGCCCAAGCCAGAACACCGGCCGATTTCCATGGAATCGGGGCAAGTATGGCAGAATCGGCCGGCGCCTTGGCCCAGCAGGTCCCTGGAAAGCGCCAAGAGGCCCCAGAGAGCCCCGGGAGGCCCCAGCACGGCCCAGGCCATAACACCGGCCGATGTTGGTGGAATCGGGCCAAGTTTTAGCATCATCGGCCGGTGTCATGGCCCAGGAGGCTCTGGGAAAGCATCAAGAGGCACCAGAGAGCCTCCAGACGCCCCAGGAGGCCCCAGGCCATAACGCGGCCGATTTTGATGGAATTGGGGCAAGCGTTGACAGAAACGGCTGGCGTCATGGCCCAGGAGGCCCCTGGAAGCATCAAGAGGCCCCAGATAGCCCCAAGCCCCAGGCCATAACACCGGCCGATATTGGTGGAATGTTGGAAAATGTTGGCAAAATCAGCGCGGACAGCGCCAGAACATCGCCTCGGGCGCCCCGCACTTGCCTTGGACCGCCCGCCAAACCCGAACCGCCAGCCAGCGTGGCGGCCCTAATGCGGCCAGGAAGCCCCCAGGCCCCCCAGACCTCTAGGCGGGGCCCCAGGAGCCCCAGGGAGGGGCAGCAGCAGGCCCCAGAACCCGAGGAGGCCTCCGGAACCTCCGGGGAGCGCGCGCGGGCGCATGGCGGACGGCGGGGGAGGCGGGCGATGTTCTGCTCTCCTGGCTTCCGCGCAGCTGGCGGCAGGATGCTCCTCGGTGCGGCGCCTGCCAGCGGGGCCCCTCCGCCGTGGCCTCGAGGCTGGCTCACTCCTGCGAGACCAGGCAGCAAGCGAAAAACAGGCAAAACTAAGTGGTGACTCTCCATTCTCCAGAGGCCGCCTGGCGCTCGGCCCACGCCGCGCGCGGCCTGGGGCCGCGAGGGACGAAATTTCACATGGGCCTCAAATGCGCGGCGCGCCCTCGCCCTCCTCGCGCGGCCAGTCGAGCCTGCGGCCGAAGCGGCAGCAGGCGAGCGCCCAGGATGACACTTAAGCGCCCCTTTGTCGGGGGGGGGGCCGCTGAGGCAGAGACTCTGACGACGCAGGATACAGATCGCAGTACCGAAGGCGCGGCGCTGCATCATGCCCCACCCCACGCAGGCAGCTGAAGAGGCAGCCCCCTGCCCTAACTACCGAAATCGTGGGCAATAACCCAACTACGCCGAGTAGTTCGGAAGCGATTGGCATGTACTCCGGGAGAGGAGGGGGAGAGGCGAACCCGAGAGTGCTAAACCACCGCGCTGGTCGGTGGCCTGGCACAACGTCGAGCAGCTATGTGTTCCAGACGCTCTCTAATGCGTGCTGCCGCGGAAGGCTAAGACATGGCGCTTCGTGCATATGCGGCTCGAGCTTGCTGCCGGCCAGGATCACTTCTCAGAGGAGGGACGGGCTCGCGGGAGCCAAGGGAGAAGGCGCTGCGTGCACTTGCCGCTGGGCGCTGCTGCGTGTGCTTGCGGCCAATCTGCACAACAAGCGTGACAACTGAGCACGCGACAACCCGGTAAGCTAAGAAAGTGAGAAATAGTCCAACGACGGATCCTGGATCCCCCCTCATCCTCGTCATCCTCCGCACAAAAGGTCACTCCGGCGAAGGGCCACTCGTACGTATAGACCTCTTCCTCGTCTGCTGCGGCCGGGCTGCGGCGGCGCCTCGTAGCGCACCGTGTGCACGGGCAACCCCTGTTCCCGGCCAAATCGCAGCACCAGCGCCGCCTGGCGGGATGCTGACGGAGGAGGAACGACGGGAAGGTCTTCGTGGGAGCGACGAGGGACGACTAACATTTATGTAAAGCTGGCTTCGTGCCGGATTCAGCCAGGTACAGCCAAGGACTGAGCCATGTCGCGACTGATTAGGCGGGATTTGGTCGCAAATCGAGCGAATCTACACCTTGGCCGATGCTGGTCCACTGATCAACCTCCCAAGAGTTGCAGCCTGCAGGAGGAGGGAGTGGGGAAATATCAAAGATCGAAACCCGAGATACTCGGACTTTTCTGGCCCGTGCTGGGCCTGCAAATGAGCAGCGGATCAATGATCGAGATCGAGGAAGGAAGAACTAGGTGAAGGAAAATCGAGCTCGAGGACCGAAATCGAGGGAAGGAGGAAGTAAGGACAGAGGATCGAGATTCGCGAAAATTTCGGACGTGCCTGACCCTTTCTGGGCCTCCACGGGAGGTCTCTGGGGACCTCCGAACTCCTGCAGGGCCTCTGACACGAGGAGGAAGAGAAGGAGGAAGAGGAGGAGGAGGAGGAGGGGCCACTCCGCCCTGATTGTGGACGACAGGTTCGCAGGCCAGTTGGGAAGGCGCAAGTAGTTGCCTTGCCTGTCTTTGTCCGCGGCTGCCTCTCGCTGGTGGCCGCCACGCTGACGCCCCCGGCTTGTGCGCCCCCGTGGCTTACCGAAGAAAAAACAGAGAGGGATGCTGGAGGCGGTGGAGGAGCAAACAGGAGGGGAGGAGGTATAATAATCGTGTGACCAGAAGGAACGCAACATAAAGAACAGAAGGGCTGTTCTGCCATCAGCGAGCCTCGGCCACGAAGAGGTTCCCCGACCAAAGTGTAAAGAACGGTCCCGAAACTAAAGCACCTTCTGAGCCCGACGCAGTCCCTATGCCAACGCCTTGACTGCAACCACCCCCGAGAGGCAGGGACGAGCAGGAGGACAAGGGATGGGGGCCGCAGAGATAGACGAGGCGGACGCGGCCGGGCGGGCGCCAGCCAGGAGGCGGAGGGCGGGGGAGAAGGACGCCTAACACAGGGACGGGAGGAGGAACACCGCGAGGACGAGGCGGAGGACGACGTCAGCACGCCTGACCGAAGGCGCGCCGAAAGCCCCCCCCCGCGCCTCCCACGTGGCCGCGGCCGTTCCGGCCGGCCCGCCGTCGGCGATGCGCCGGCCGCAGAGGGCCTGGCGGGCTGGGCACGGAGGCGGCGGAGAAGTTGTCGACGACGGCGGCGACGACGGCGGCGGCGACGGCGGCGGCGGCGGGTGGGACACGGCCGGGGCGACGGCGAAGCCGTCGCCGGCGGCGTTGTCGACGGCGACGGCGGCGACGACGACGGCGGTGGCGGCGGGGACACGGCCAGAGCGGCGGCGAAGATGTCGCCAGCGGCGGCGTCAACGGCGACAGCGACAACGACGACGGCGTGGACTCCGCCGAGGATCCTCCGAGGACGCCCTGGGGCGCAGAGAGAAGAGAGGCAACAAAAAGGTGATAAAGAGTGGATGCAACCGAAGGGGTGCATCTGGGCAAAATGTGTGCCACCGCACGACTGGCCATCGCTCGGACGTCCATTCCCTGTGCTTTCTTCGGTTTCGTGCGTGGCTTTTTCGCAGGATGATCCAGGATGCTCCTCAATAGTCCCCGCCGAGAAAAAGTGCACACGTCCGAGCGATACCAAGACGATCGAAACCACAACTGCGATCATCCTTTTCCCCCCCCCCGCGTCTGCCTGGGCGACGGCCGCGAGGACGAGGGCAAGGATGACGCGGACAGGAGCGAGCAGGAGCAGGGGGGGAGAGGGAGGAGGGGGGACCAAGAAGGAGGACGGGGCGAAGCGGGAGGGTGACGGAAGGGGGGTGGGCAGAGAGCCTGGAGGATGGGGTGAGGAGGGAGGACGGGCGCGAGGAGGGAGGGAGGAGGGAGAAGGATTGAGGAAGAGGGAAGGCAAGGGGACTGGGAGCAAAGAGAGGGGGGACGGGAGTAGGGAGGAGGAGCGAGGAGGAGGGACGGAGGTGGGCCGCGAGCAGGTGGGAAGGGGAAAGAAGGGACGAGGGAGGGAAGGGGGGGGGAGAGGAGGAACAGGGAAAAAGACAGGGCGGGAGGGATGATAAAGATCGGGGGGGAAGGGAGGATGAGGAGCAGGACAGACGGAGGGGGGGTGGAGGGAAGAGGGAATGGCGGCTAGGGAAGGACGATGACATTTTGGCTCAACCAGATCTTCCCGCCCTCCTTCCCGCCCACCCCTCTTCCCCTGTCTCTCTCTCTCTCTCTCTTCCTCGCTGTTCCCTCTCTCTCCCGTTCTCTATATGTATTGTTCATTTATACACAATTTGCTTTTGGATCTCTCTCTCTCTCTCTCTATATATATACATGTATCCCCCCTGGTTGTCGCTCTCCTTTTCTCTCTCTCTCTCTCTCTCTGTAGCTCTCTCTCTCTCTGTCCCTCTCCTCCTCCCCTCTCTCCATATCTCTATATGTTTGTTTGTCTCTCTCTCTCTCTCTCTCTCAATACATACATACACACGCATCTCGTCATCACTCTCGCTCTCTTGTTCTCTCTTTGCTTGTGATCCCTCTCTCTCACACTATATCCCCTATCTCTCTGTCTCTCTCATCTCGGTCACTCTCTTCTCGCTCTCTCTCTCTCTCTCTTTCTCTCTCATGTCTCTCTCTCTCTCACTCTTTCTCTCTATCTCTCTATACATGTATATCCCTCTCTCTCTCTCTCCATCTACATCCGGTCATCGTCCTCCCTCATTCCCACCAGTAGTCGTTCGCGTTCCTCTCTGTTTCTCTCTCTCTCTCTCTCTTTCTCTCTCTCTCTCTCCCTCGTTAGATGTAGCATTAGTTCGTTATTTATTTAGGTCTCTCTCTCTCTCTCTTCTCGCTCTCTCTCACTCTCTTTCTCTCTCTCTCTCTTTTTTTCTCTCTCTCTCTCTCTCTCTCTCTTCCCCCTCTCCATTTACATCCCGTCACCGTCCTCCCTCCTTCCCTTCAGTAGTCGCTCTTGCTCCTCTCCCTTTTCTCCCTCTCCCTGTATATATGTAGCATGTCCGGTGTATATGTGTCTCCTTCTTATGTATTACGTATATGTGTAGTTCGCTTTCTTCTTATGCCTGTCTGTCGGTCTCTCTCTCTCTTTTTCTTCTCCAGCGTAATTTTGGAGGGAGGAGAAGGAGCGGACACCACCACGCCACAATCCCACCTTTGAGCATGCCTGCTGAGAGCACTGCCAGTGCCGGACAAATGGTCCCATCAAACTGCTCAACATGGCCGTGGTGGACAAAGAGCAGTACACGACCCCGAACGTCTGTGTTGGCGCAGGTGCCTGTCAAGGGGGAAGGGGAGGGGGAAAAAGGAGGGGACGAACGAACAGGAGAGCGGGGAAGGGGGAGACAAGGCTGACAGACAGATATAAGCTCCCCGCGGCTGTATATCATACCAGCGAGCAACATGAGACGGACATTGCAAGTGGGAGGAGCGAGAGGAGCGGCCAGCGGCAAGGAAATGCAAAATGAATACAGGATGTTCTGAAATCGGGCGGACGCAGCCTGACCGAAGCCGAGAGCGGACCAGCGGAGGCTCTCAGGCGCCTCGGCGGCTAGGCGGACCAGAGGAGGCCCAGCCGAAAGGCTGCAACAGGAGCCCACGGCCCCCCATGCACGAATTCAGCCCGAGCACGCCAACAGGCTTGGGCGGCGTGCGGAGGAGGGGAGGAGGAGGAGGAGGAGGAGGAACAACGGCTGGCTAGAGCGAGACTCCGGACAATGCCAGGGAAAGCGCCGGACAATGCCGGGAAACGCGCCGGACAATGCCGGGAAACGTGCCCGACAAGAGCATTGAGCAGTGCCCGGTTCAATCGGCTACGAAGGCACCGGCTGCTGAGCCAACAGTGCCGCGCAGGCCATCGAGATCTGTAAAACACACGAAACTGTGCATCCCGTGCAAAACAGCTCGAGCGACGCCACCAACCCGAGCGGCGCGGGGAAGCGATTGGCCAATCACGGAAAATGCCGGCCCACCTCCGCGGACAATGCCGGGAAGATGGGTGATTCGGCCAGCGTCATTCCGAGACCGCCTTGACCCACATTCCGGCGTCACACTTGAGAAGGGGGGAGGGAGGAGAAGGAGTAGCAGCAGGAGGACATGAGGGAGAAGGACAGAGGGGGACCGATCATCGGACCGCGCTCAGAGAGGACACGTGATAAGACATCCGGGCCACCCTGCCCAGCTTCTCGACGTGCACGGGGGGAGGGAGGAGGAGACAGGAAGAGGAGGCGGAGTGCCGGCCCGCCCCGGAGGGGCTAGCCGGAGATCCGCCTCCGGGAGGCGAGCGCGGGAGGAAGAGAAGAGAAGGGGAACCGGTGCATCCGTAATAAATTCAAGGCCCATGGGGCCGACTGTGATCGCCTTGAAATCCGACGCCGCTAACTCGGCAGTGCGCGCCCGCACCAACAGAAACAAAAACTGCCACGCTACGGTGCCAGGCAATACCGCCTACCGAGGGGGCGGCGGCGCTCGACGACACGAGGCGGCGATTGAATTGTTGTCCCGGCCACGTGGCCGACAGAGGGCTTGTAGACGGCGCCCATGGGGGAGGAGGAAAGAGGGACGAGGACGATGACGACGAGGACGAGGAGGGAGACTAGGCAGCGCGGTTGTCAAGCATAGCTCTGACGCGAATCGGCTGCTTACAATTCTGGCCCACGCCAAAAGTAAAACAAAAAAACACCGGCCACAAGGGGGAAGAGGGGGGAGGGAGGACGAGGAGGGGGAGCGGAGAGGGGGGGGCTCAAATGCAGCCTGCGACAGGGCACGCTCAATCGCCGTCGCCGTGGGCGTCCGCTGCGGCCCAGGAATCCTGCAGCTGCTTCAGGACCTCCGCGAACAATCGGGGGATGTCGAAGCGGGCCCCGGCGGCGCGCCTCAGGATGGCGTGCGCCTTGTAGCCCACGGCAATCATCGTGGCCGCGCTGGCGACCTCCGCGGCGGGGACGCCAGCCTCCCACAGCAGGGCTCGGGTGGTACGGGCCTCCCGGCTGGCAGGGTCAGCCAGGCCCAGTTTGGCCGCTCCGAAGCGCCATAGCACTGGGCAGCAAACGTAGTGCTGGACGTCGTCCTCACCATGCCGGCCGCCAAACACGCATGGGTCCCCCCGCGCGCCGAAGCGGCGGCCCGTGCACCACCCGTTGAGCCAGGTGCGCAGCACGGCCGCCCGCACCCGCGGTGGCGTTTGCTTCGGCAGCCGCTGCATGACCAGCCTGCAGCGCTGGGCCCGCCGGCCTGGCAAAGAGCCAGGGTCGCGCCACTTCGGGACCTTGGCGCTCAGCTGGGCATGCCCCGTGCGCAGCCAGTGCTGGCGCCGCAGGAGCGTCGCTGCTGACGCCTGCAATCGTCGTCTCGCCTGTCTCCAGGTCGCCAGGGTGACTGGGCGGGGGCCTCGGCCCAGCCCCTGCTCCATCGCCCGCGCCTCTGTGACGCCCTGACGCGCCAGCGTGTCCATCGCGATCTGCAACTTTTGAACTGGGCCTCCCGTGAAACAGTCCCGCCACCTCCAGTCGATGTCCCATGAGGCCGGAGCGCGGCGGCGCGCGCGCTGGAGGCGGACGCGCAGCTCGTCCAATCGGATGCGCCGGCGTTGGTCTCCTCCCGCGAGGGCCACCCGGAACTGGGCTGCTGGCCCCGAGGTAGTGAGAGACTGCAGTTGGCACGGCATCTTGAACTCATCCCGCAAGTGCTGGGCGACTCCTGCCGGGAGCCATTGGTGCGGTCCGGGGAAGAGTTTCTGGATTGCCCAGCGCTCCAACGTCTTCCAGTCGGGAGGCTCTCCGTGAAGCTGCGCGACATACTGCAACTTTGAGATGGCAAACACGTTATATGCCAAGGTCGTCAGATGCATGCCTGGCGTGCGACCCGCCCAGCTGCAGACCGCCTCCCAGAACTTCCGAATGGAGGCGTCCCAACCGCTGCCCGCGGCGGCAGGGCCTACTTCGAAGCCCAAGTACGTGCCAGAGCACGCGACCCGAACGGCGCCCCAAGCTGGCACTGCCCGCCGCCAGGCGTCCGCCGCGGCCCCGGGCTGCAATGTGCAGAGATGCAGAAGCACTGTTTTCGCGAGGTTCAAATGCAGGCCGGACGCCGCAGCGAAGATCTCGAAGAGGCGGTGGAGCTGCGGCCACGCCCGGAGGCCGTCGACGCCCACCAGGGCAAGGTCGTCGGCGAAGGCGCAGCGCTCGCGGCGGCCAGGCACAGTGTCGAATCGGCGGTTGAACGGCTCCGTCACAAGCACAAAGAGAAGTGGATTGAGGGGGCATCCTTGGCGAATTCCCGCGGAGATCACGAAGCCCTTCCACCACTGGCCCGCCATCGCGAAGCAACAGCGCTGGCCGGTGTAGAGAGCGCGGATAGCGGCGCAGACACCCCGCGGCAGCCCCAGCTTGCTCAGCACGCAGTGCAAGTAGTCGTGCTCCAGGCTGGCGAACGCCGCTCGCATGTCGAACAAGAGGGCGTACGTGCAGTCGGCTTCCAGCGCCGCTTCCTGCATGGCTGCCTCGAGGTCAATGACGTTGGCCAGGATGGAGCGGCCACTCAACAAGCCCCGCTGGCTCTCGCCCACAAGAGCCTCGATCGCCGGCTCGATGGCGTGCCTGATAGCACTGGCCAGCAGCCGGTTCGACGTGTCCACGAACATCAGCGGGCGCGTGTCCGCCGGACAATAGAAGGCGCCGCCCGCGGGGTCATGCCCCGTGGGTTTTTGTTCGGGAGCAACGCCAGCAGGCTGCCGTTGAAGTCGCAGGCCCCAAAGCGGTTGTCCCCCGACCCGTAGTCGCGCACCATCGCCTCTTCTGCGTCTTCGGCCATCTGGCCTGCAGGGTGTCCGTGAGGGCCTCGACGCCGACCTCGCCGATGCCGCGCCAGAAGTTGTAGGGTATGCCATCTGGCCCAGGGGCCGTGTCGCCGGCGGATTTCAGTGCCCGGCGCACGTGCGTGGCTGTTACCTCGCACCCGGGCATCAAAATCTGCAAAAACGACGTCATCTCGCCGACCCAGGGCTCGATGGCCTCCAGGCTGCGGGCCCCCTTCGCCCACAAGTGTTCTGCCCAGTGGCGGACCGGGGCGGGGGCAGCGCGCTGCGGATCGGTGGTGACCGAGCCGTCTGGCCACTGGACTGCGGACAACGCTTGTTCTGCCCGTGGGCGGAGGCGGCGGAGGGTCTGCCTCGCCCGGCGGCGAAGTCCGCGGACCGCCCCTTCCGGCTCGCCGGCTCGGCGCGCTGTCTGCACTTCCTCCAGTTGGGCTCCAGCCAGGGCCTTCGCGCAGTCGTGGGCCGCGTCCTGGCCTTTGCTAGCCAGGGCCTTCGCGCAGCCGTGGGCTTTCGCTAGCCAGGGCCTTCTCTCTCTCTCTCTCTCTTGTTCTCTTTGTCGTTCTCCCTCTCTCTCTCTCTCTCTCTCTCTCCTATCCCTCACTCTCTCTGGTTCTCTCTCTCTCTCTCTCTTTTCTCTCTCTCTCTCTCTCTCACTCTCTCTCTCTCTCTCTCGCTCTGTATGCCAGTCGGCCTCTCTTTGGTTGTCTCCATGCGTGTCTCCCTCGCCACATCCCTCCCTCCGTCGCTCCGTCCCTCCCTCCGTCCATCCTCCTCGTGCAAATCCCACCTCCTCTATTCGTCATGCCCCACCTCCTCATCGTCCGAGTCGTCATGCCCTCCATTCGTCAAGCCCCCCGTTCTTCTGCTCGTCCGGATCCCATTCGTCATGCCCCACCTCCTCATCGTCCTACTCCCTGCGAGCTTCCCCCCCTCCGTCAATCCGTCCCTCCCTGCTTTCATTACTGCTGCTGCTCATGTCCCTGCGTACAACCTTATCCTCGTTGTCCTCGTCATCGTCCGCGTCCTCATCGTCTCTCCCTCCTCGACCTTCCTGACTCATACTTCTTGTCTCCTGTCCTACTCCACTCTCCGCCCTATTGCCACCTCCCATCGTCCACGATCCACCTCTCACTCCTTCCGTGTTTCTTCCTCCTCGAGACTCAACGTCCTCATCATCCTCCTCCTGCTCCTCTTCCTCCTCTTCCTCCTCCTCCTCGTCATCATTATCATCATCATCAGTATCATCAGTATCATCATCATCAGCATCATCATCATCATCAGCTGCATCAGCATCATCATCTGTACCAGCACTACCATTATCATCAGCATCAGCAGCATCAGCAGCATCATCATCACCACCGTCAGCATCATCATAATCAACAGCATCAGCATCATCATCACCATCAGCAGCAGCATCAGCATCAGCATCAGCATCAGGATCATCATCAACAGCAGCATCATTATCAGCATCATGGTCATCATCAACATCATCAGCATCATCTTCATATTCATCTTCATATTCATCTTCATCATCATCTTCATGTTCATCTTCATCAGCAGCATCAGCAGCACCAGCAGCATCAGCATCAGCATCAGCATCAGCATCAGCATCAGCATCATCATCATACCTCGTCCCTCCTGTATCACGCTGCCTCAACCCTGCCTCCTGCTATCATTGACCGCCCTCCTCCTCCGTTGTCCAGCTGGTCCTCCTCCTTATCCTCCCTCCTCCTTGTCCTCCTCCTCCTCCTCCTTCTCCTCTCTCCTCTCCTTCCCACGTCTGCCGGCTCCTTATCCTGTGTTCCGTCCTCCCTTGCCCCCCTCCTCTGCTGCCTCTCCTCATATCATCCTTCCTTCCTTCCCTCTCTTCTCCTCCACCTCTCCCCATCCCTCCTCCCTCCGCGCCCATGGGCCGCCTGGCACCAGTCCAGGTAGGCCACGTCCGTCGGGGTCGCCGACTGCAGCGTGAAGCGCTCCAGGTCGGCCAGCGGCAGCAGCGGCTCTACCCGGAGCTCCCTCCTCGCGCGGCCGCGCGAGCTCGAGGCGGGCAGGGCCGGGCAGCGCTCGCGCTGGCAGGACTCCTCCAGCCTTTCTTATCCCCCATCGTCATCAGGGTTCCCCTTACTGTATGCGTTGTTGCTCCTCCTTCTCTAGTATGTTTCCTACCCATCCTCCTCCCTCCTCCTTTTTCCTCCCTCCTTCCTCGTCCCTTGCTGATCCTTCCTCCTGCTGCTCCTCCTCCTCCTTCCTCCTCCCTCCTGCCTCTTCCCACTCCTCCTGCTTCCTCGCCCCGCGAAAATAAATCGATAATCTCTGACATCCAGCGGCTCTAGAGGATGTCTCGGGCGCCGCGGCCTTCTCAAAGCGTTTCGGAACTCTCTAAGAGCGTTCCAGACCGCTCTGGAACGGATTTGTCCTCCTCCTCCTCCTATCCTTTTCCTCCTCCTCCTCCTCCTCCTCTTCCTTCTCCTCCCTTTCCTGCTCCGACCCCTCTTCCCTTCCGAGGGTTTCTCACAAGCGGCGCACATGTCCGTATCCGGACCCTCGCGTCCCGGATTCCTCCTCCTCCTATCGAGTAAGCATCTGGCTCAACTCTCGGTCCGTGGACGCGTCGCCGCTG